>JARQZK010004401.1:422500-443785 GCA_030704885.1 Cynegetis impunctata
TTTTCACATACAAAATCAGTATGGCTGACTTCCGGTTTCACAGAAAACGGTATAAAAATTAAAAATTTGAAAGGAACACCCTATATATTTTTACATATTTCAATTCTGAGGTTTCAAATACATACATTCCATCTGTGAAATGTCAATTCTAGCGCCGTTTCAATTTTGTTTTTCATTTTGTTTTTTTTATCGTAGATGGCTGTGACGTCGTCTAAATCATAGATAATTGATTTAAAATATCGCCCAAAGTAATTATTTTCAAAAAAATTAATTTTCGTGAAGTTTGTTAACGATTGAATTCTTTTTCGAACCAAAACTCAGTTTTTTAAATAGAAACATACATGGGCCACCCTGTATACCAAAAAGCTCCTTCAAATTCCTTCAAAATGATTTACACATCAGTTTTCTCAATTCCTAAATAACGAAGTAATTATTAAAAATCTTATTCTTATTAGTTCCCTTTGCTCCTGAGACCGACCCTGTTTACGAAATATGAAAAAAAATGTTGACAGATGGATTGTATGTATTTGAAGAATCATAATTAAAATAGGTAAAAATATACAGGGTGTTCCATTTGAATTTTTAATTTTCATATCGTTTTCTGTGAAACCGGAAGTCAGCCATATTGATTTTGTATGTGAAAAAACTCAAAATTATGAGAAACCACCCAAATTTCGATAAAATCGAAGAATCCATTAAAAAGTTATAGGGGTGGCCCATCACTCATTTACACGAGGTATATATATATATATATATATATATATATATATATATATATATATTATATATATATATATATATATATATAATATATATATATATATATATATATATATATATATATATATATATATAAGTTATATATATATATATATAATATTATATATATATATATATATAGTATATATATATATATATATATATATATATATATATATATATATATATATATATAAATCAATGAACGCAGAAGTACGTTATCTGAATGAAATAAGTATGGAATAAACTTTCAGCTCTAAGATATATTGCGTCAAGTATACTCATGAGTACTTTTAAATATTTCCAATTTAAATTACTTTGACTCCACTGAATACATGAGATCAAAGTTGATGGTAGTTGTTGTTACTCCAAGTAATTACACGAAAAATAGAAAGAGCATAAAGACAGTGATTAGTCGCGAGTAAAAAACACTGATGGGAGCTAATAATAGTGTAACAACTTTATGTTGATGAGATGTACATTAGAGAGTAATTGATATAGGAAGTGAGACAGTTTTTATTGATAAACCTATTATAAGTTCACAACATTTTAGAGGCATTGATTACTCAATTGTGGGTTCGAGTCCCACCTTGCTCTTGGGTGTTGTGTATGTCCGGAATTTAGTGGTTCTATATATAATAGTAGTATAAATTTTTGGGTAATGTACATCGTTTACAAGCGCATTGGCCGTTCGGAACCGGCGTTAAACTGTAGGTCCCTTGAGATTAAAAAAAAACTTACCTTGTAATTGATATATTGTCATTTGGTATTCTGCTAATTTTTCATCGATATAGTCTTGAGATTGGTTAGCTATGATTTCTGCAGTTGACGGCCCGCTTTCTTCCTCGTCAGGGTCGTAGTTATGGGGCAACGGAGGGGGTTCCAGAGGTACACCCACATACTCGAAGGCACGAGTTGGGGGACCAGAATGCGAAGGGGACCAGGCGTGAACGCCCCTGAAGTATTCAGGAGGCGCGCATCTGTTTGGGGCGGGAGAGGGCTGTAACAAAAATATTGAAAATTTAATACTACTATTTCATTTTCTGAAATGATTCTAATTAGGGGTGATATTTATGTTTGATTTAATTTGTATTTATGTAGTATTAATTTTGAAGTGTATTTAAATTTTTTAGCAGGTTTTCACTCTGAAAACCTGCTTATTAAAATGGGGGCTATTAGCAAAGTTGGACCTAGGACCAAGATAGTTTTTCGTTTCATGACTTTTTATGATGCTTGCCACCAAAAACTCAATTTCATATATATATATATATATATATATATATATATATATATATATATATACTAGCTGACCCAGCAAACGTTGTTCTGCCGTATAAATTATTTTTATCTATCTGCCGATGTATCTCTATGTATCTATCTATCTAGATAGTTATCTATCTATCTATCTATTTAACAATCTATCTGACTCGCAAACGATGTTTAAATTATTAAAATGGCTATTAAAAAATATGGGTTGTTGATAGAAGGGTGAAAATTTACAGTTGTATGTATTTTTTAATGTAAAATCATAAAAAAATAAAAATAAAAAATTTTGTCCAAAAAAATTATAAAAATATCACTAAAGGGTATGGAAAATATATTACGACCTATTCTCCGACTGACTATTGTTATTTTCGATTGCCATCTTGCAACTCTATTGTGGATCTGTGAATGAAATTTTAAAAAAATTAGGTCATGACAAAATAAAAATAAAAATCTTGCCAAAAAAATTAAAGTTTATAATCAACAAATGAAAATAGGGGTTGATCGTACAGGCGTGAAGATTGAGGGTTGCATGTATTCATGTGCATGTATATCATAAAAATTGAGGGGGATGAAAAATATATTTCCTCCGATTCTTAGACCTAACCGATATGCAAATAAAATTTTATGAGAATCGGTCGAGCCATTTCGGAGGAGTTTAACAAATAAAGAATAGGGGTTGATCGTAGAGGGGTGAAAATTCAGGGTTATATGTAGTTTTGAATGCTGAATCATAAAAAAAAAATAGAACAGAAATTTTTTTCGAAAAATTGAAAATTTAAATCAAGGGGTGACCCTCAACATTTAGGGGAATGAAAAATAGATGTTGGCCGATTCTCAGACCTAACCGATATGCAAACAAAATTTCATGAGAATCGGTCGAGCCATTTCGGAGGAGTTTAACTTCTAACACCGTGACACGAGAATTTTATATATTTATATATATATATATATATATATATATATATATATATATATATATATATATATATAGATATATATATATATATATATATATATATATATATAGAGATTTTATAAATCTTTTACGCGTTTCATTCCGTGAACCAAGTTTTACATATATATATATATATATATATATATATATATATATATATATTATATATATATATATATATATATATGTTAAATACTGGGTTGATACACACAAATAAGAATAATTATTTAGACCAATTCCGTTTATTGCTCCCTACGTTACAACTTCTGTTCTTTTGTGCGCAGTAGTTCCCATACTGCTGAATTGGTAACGCGCATGTCCGCTTCATACCACTCGTCCGTAACAAATAATGGGGTGCTTAGGGATGTATAGGGATACCGTTAACATATATATATATATATATATATATATATATATATATATATATATATATATATATATATATATATATATGTTCATATGTATGTATGTATGAGCTTATGTATTTTGGCGTTGTTTACACGATAAAGAGCGCAATTTTGGAACAATAGGGTTGAAAGTTTGTAAATAGGTAGTTTCGTATGATATCTTAGATGGGAGTGGTTTTGGTTCGAATTGGTTGGGGGGGTTGACCCTCCTGGGGGAAAAATAAATCTTGTTGATACGATAAACGGCGCAATTTTGTAGCAATAGGGTTGGGAGTTCGTATCTAGGTAACTTTGTATGGTATCTTGAACAGGTTTGGTTTTGGTTCAAATTGGTTGGGGGGTTGACCCCCCAGGGAAAGAAATAAATCTTGTTTATACGATGAAGGGCGCAATTTTGGAACAATAAGGTTCAATGTTTGTAAATAGGTAGTTTCGTATGATATCTTGGATGGGATTGGTTTTGGTTCGAATTGGGTGGGGGGGTTGACCCCCTGGAGGAAGAAGTAAATCTTGTTCACACGATAAAGGGCGCCATTTTCAAGCAATAGGGTTGAAAGTTTGTAAATAGGTAGTTTCGTATGATATCTTGGAGGGGATTGGTTCTGGTTTGAATTGGTTGAGGGTTGACCCTCCTAGGGGAAAAATAAATCTTGTTTACACGATGAAGGGCGCAATTTTGGAACAATAGGGTTGAGAGTTTGTAAATAGGTAGTTTCGTATGATATTTTGGATGGAATTGGTTTTGGTTCGAATTGGGTGGGGCGGTTGATTTTTGAGCAACTAGACCTAGAAGATGAAAATATTGAAATAATTTCCTTCCGTATTATCTTGTTATTCATAATTCTGAAGTTATTAGACTTTTTTTTGAAATTCAGTTAGAAATCAGAGTAATGACATTTCGTAAGTTCTGCTATTTATGGTCTAGCTTTGATCCTTTTAAGTCACATATTCATGTCATGATGACAGATAATTACGATGTAGTTCTTGAAACAAATGTGTGGACGTGCAATGCTAGGTCAAATCATTATTATTTATGCATATATAACATTCTGTTACAGCACAGTGTTCGCATTTTATACAGGTGAAGGTGAGTATGGGTATAAATCTAACAAAAATAGGTAAATTTATGTATTCATCTGATATTAGAAGCAAGTTGTTCAATAACGCATATTTTTCATCATTTTGATATAAGCATTATAGGCTGCTATTATTAATTGATAATTCAAACAACTGCATTACTTAACAAATTCAATAAAAGACTTTTCATGAATTCTGCATGACCTGCATGAGTGTTTGAATTTATTGTTTTGTAAAGATTGTAAGTATATTTTTATTCGTCCTGCATTATTAAAAAGTATATGTAAATATTGTTATCGTTAGTGTTTCATTATTATAGATTCTCTTTTTTCTCAGTACATTTAGGCGATGATACTCATAAAATTGAAGAGAAGAATCAGCAATGGAATAAAAGAAAAAAGATAAATGCTGTCCTATTTTTTGCTGAAACAGCAGCAGGCGAAGAATATCATAATTATTCCGGACTTAGCTGTCTGAAACTGGAGAAAAAACCAGAAGTTAAGGTATATAATATAATAATCAATATGAGTAGAGAAAGGACATTCGTATTCTGATTTCAAAAAATCTACATAATATTAAAATTTCTTCCCTAAAAATAACATAACTACTCATGCAAAATGTTCAATTTCCTTATCATTATTCAAAGAAGGATCTAAGGGTTCCAAAAATCTAATCTTCTACTTAATTTTAAGATTTTGTTCATTTCATTTCTCAAATATCAAAAGTTTTTTATCTTTTCATTGAAATGGTCAACACATGATGTTAACGAAAACATGAGCAATTTCAGCTAACTTCTTCATACTACGGTATGACGGAGGTGAATAAAGGCCTTTTTGTTCAAAGCAAGATTAGGTACATACATATTGTCTAAATTCTGTAATATAGAACAAAAAAACTCCTGCCGTGACCAGGATTCGAACCTGGGTTACTACGGCCACAACGTAGGGTCCTAACCACTAGACGATCACGGCTACGGAGTCGGTGAGAGAATTTGCAGAAAGTACTTACATTTCGAGCGCATCGACATTCTTGCCATGGCCGTAATTAGATCCTTGGTTACCACGGTCACCACAACGTGATAACCTTAAACTTTAGATTGGATACGGTCGTGAAACTGATGGGAAAATATGAAAAACGTATCAAAATATTTATATATAGGTATTTTAAATTACTTGTCCTCCCTTTTAATATATTCCGATTGTTAACTGTAATTAATCATGAAAAATTTACAGTGCTTCTTTAGTGAATGCACACATTGATTCAACCATTTTGAAATTAAATGGAGACAAAAAAAGGTTACTAGATGTATTTTCAACGTTGCTGTTGTAGTAGTGAGGTCTTCCTTTATTTTACATAAGTTTGAAGAACGTTGTTCCAATGTGAATACCTTAATAGTTTATGAATCTTTCATCCAATGTAATAATATCATTTTAGCATACCTAGTATGTGGATATCTTATACACTGTTATAATTACCTACCCGATATTATTTCAGGATAGTACCTATACCTAGTATTATTTTATTATAATATGGGAATATTTTGTACACTGTAATAATTACCCGATATTATTTAAGGTTAGTATGTGAATATTATTCCTAATAATTTGTGAATATTTTATTCTTCGATATTATTCAAAAACTTATGTTATTATTTCGACCTTGTTCGACTAAAAAATTAAGCAGAGGAGAAACATGTAAAAATTGTATTCACTCTAGGAACTGACACCTTCAATAATCAACGTAGGCCAGAATTATAGAAGAAAATTTTCCTATCGTTGAATATGTTTTAAAACATTCATCAGTTACATTTTATTCAACAATCGGCTTGTTCAACAATTTTATCTGATCAGTAAATGGTCCCAGTGGCGCACCCAGGGGGAAAGCCATGGGGCTGCAGCCCCCCCCCCCCGAGATTTATAATAGTAACAAAAGAATTTGAGGAATAAATGTTGTTTCTTACATAAATTTTACATGTTGGTTTAGCGAATTTTGTACAATAGTACAATATGTAAATATATGTTTTGTTTCATATACAACATATATATGAAGGTTTTGATTTAATGAATAAATTATTTCATTTCTTACTTAAATGTTACATTTTGATGCAGCCCCCCCCGAAACTCAATCCTGGGTGCGCCCTTGAATGGTCCAATAGTTTCATATTATGTATTACCCTATCTTTCAGCATTGCACGGATTACCCAAGAAGTATTTTGTTTCGTAAGAAGAGACAGTGGCGTTTCAAGAAAGAAACATGTGTTTGCTATCGTCGCTTACAGGAAGGAATCATGTCCCTGCTAAATTATGCACAAAATACGTTACGAATGGTCACTGGTAACTACCTCCAATTCAAATTATTCAATAAAATTATTATTATATTATAATAATATTTGTATTGAGATCCTCTAATATATTATATATATATATATATATATATATATATATATATATATATATATATATATATATATATATATATATATATATATATATATATATATATATATATATATATATATATATATATATATATATATATATATATATATATATATATATATATATATATATATATATATATACATACTTATATACACTGCCGAGCATAAAATCAGGGTCATCATGTAATTTGCAGTTATTTTTGAAAATTTAGGTTTTCTAGGATTTCTTTTAGGTGTAGTTTATTTTATTGACCTTATTCGATGATTTTATCGTGCTTTCTTGGATAAAGGAAGGTTATTGATATTTTATTTAAAGTTTAATCCAATTACTGAAAATAATGCAACCAAAAATTTTAATTTGATAGTCGAAACAAAAGAAATTTTAAAGATTCAGTATCGAGTATTTCCTCCTCGGGCAGTTATAACAGCTTGCAAACGACGAGGCATGCTTTGAATTAGATTCTGAATTACATCCTGCGAAAGATTGTCCCATTCCTGCACCAGTATGTTGCAGAGGTCTCCAGGCAGGGGTCCGGGGGGCCCGGCCCCCCCGCCCCCCCGAAATCCCGAAATTTGAAAATTTTTTCCATTCGATGTTCTTCACAGAAAAGTCTTCAGTATAGAATTTTTTATTCTTTGAAGTTTGATCTTTTAGTCGACGGAAAGCACGTTTGGTGTCAATCGAACGTATCCTTATATTTTTAAATTATGAAAAGCCTGCCTGCCATGTTCAGTAACACGACTTTTTACATCTCACATGTGGCAGCATTGAACAATATAGTTCAATTGTACGAATCGATTCTGATCAAGATCTAGGGATTTTTAGCTTCTTATGTTGGACTCATCGAACAAAAACAAATGAATCACTGCACGTGAGTGTTATGGGTTTGTGTTCAATCCAAGCTGAAACTTCTTTAAAACATCATAGTAGCTGTTTATTGTACACCTTGTACTGCATCTTTTTCTTGCACAATAAACAATAATAGATCAAACGTCACGTACTGATTTGAGACTTTGAGCCCCCCCCCGAAACGAATTTCTGGATACGGGCCTGCATGCGAGCATTAAATGATATGCCCCCTCATTCCATAACTGAGGCTCCACCAAATGGAAGTCGTTGGGCGATACATGCCTTAGCATATCTTTCGCCTTGTCGACGCCATACTCTTACACGTCTTTCTGAGCCCGTAAGACAAAATGGACATTCATCGGAGAACAATACCTTAGTCCAGTCCTCTTTTGTCCAAGCCAAGTGCTCTCGTGCAAAATTCAGCCTTGCAGTTTGGTGTTCACGGAAAAGCGGTAGTCCAGTAGCCCTAGTTCGAGAAGATAATCTAGCATCATGAAGACGCCTCCTAACTGTCCACTCACTTATGTTTACATTTCTCACTCCTTGTAAATTATTTCGAAGGAAAACTGCTGTAACCGTTCGGTTTCTCAATGCATTAGAAGCGAGATAGCGGTCGTCTGTAGCTGTTGTACTCCCTCTTCCTCCAGAACCAGTTCTTCGGGTGAGCAGACTAGTCTCTTCGTACTGTTGAGATACTCGTTGCACACTGGAGACACTCACAACAAAGTTTCTCGTAGTTTCGCGCTTACCGCGATCATCTTCAATAACCGCCACAATTCGTGCCAAAATGACAGGATCTATGACCATTTCACTAACCATGACAATGGAACAATGAAATTGAGAGGTGAAAACATGCATGGAAAGCACAAATATGATAATGGTTAACAGAAATTTCGATGAAAGACCCCTTTTTCATCAAACTTTGAACAAAACAACAACTGACAGTTAGAGATAGTGTCTCCTTCTATTGGTGTAGTGTTGAAACCCAGTGCCAAGAAAAAATAATTAGTAAAACTTTTCAAAATATATTTCAAAAATAATTGCAAATTACGCGATGACCCGGATTTTATGCTCGGCAGTGTATATATATATATATATATATATATATATATATATATATATATATATATATATATATATATATATATATATATATACAGTGTGGAACAGCCAAATGGAATAAATTCGATAACGAATAAATGGGAGCGTGTTGGGAAAAACGCTTGGACACGTCGATTTGTATTTTCAGATGCGCATTTTTTTCAAAAAAAAAAATTATATAGAGTGTGTCATGTGACAGTGGCCGATACCAACTTTCTTATTTTAAATACAACCCCCTGTATATTATTAGTTTTTTGGATTCTTCAGAAAGTTCTAGACATAATTCATGTACAATGTCCCATACCTATATTCAACTATTTCGGAAATATTAAGTGTTTTCAGATGTATTACAAAAATTAACATTAAAAAAAAAAATTATTTTATTTCACAAATAATGTAAAAAAAACAAAAAAACATTAATTTCAATGTAAGAGATGTTCAAAATGTTCACCGCGAACGTCTTGGCAACATGCTAATCTGGTATAGAAATATCTTCTAACGTTTGTAATATATCTGAAAACACTTAATATTTCCGGAACAGTTGAATATAGGTATGGGACATTGTACATGAATTATGTCTAGAATTTTCTGAAGAATCCAAAAAACTAATAATATACAGGGGTTGTATTTAAAATAAGAAAGTTGATATCGGCCACTGTCACATGACACACCCTATATAATTAAAATAAAAAAATGCGCATCTAATAATTCAAATCGAGCGTTTTTCCCAACACGCTCTGATTTATTCGTTATCGAATTTATTCCATTTGGCTGTTCCACACTGTATATATATATATATATATATATATATATATATATATATATATATATATATATATATAGGTTTCCAACTCAATCTCGAGGCTACCTATTATGATACTAAAAGTAACAAGTTATCACGCCACATGATTAATCGTAAAGCAGGACTTCTAAACGACAAACTGGTAACAAACGTAAAGTGGCTAAAGATACTTAGATACATTGATATAAAGATACATGAATACATAGATATATAGGATTTTTTCTAAAAAAAGTCCTCGAGGACATGCATAGTTCGAGCCTACAGGTGTGCACCTTGAATTTAAGAGGTTAAGCACTCTACTTGGACAAAAATGAAAAATTCACTTTTTCGAGCAAACTTAATGACAGTAGTAGGTCATGTGCGTATAGGACAAAGTTAAAAAATTTAATCAAACCGGAAGTAACTCATCTAAATTTCTTTTTCATAAGTTTTAATAATAATTTAAAATTTTTTCTTTAACTTCTACCGTTCTCGATCAAGTGGTCGACCTGAAGGTCGTAGGTCATCGGAGTTTTCGACTTTCAGGGTATATCGACCATCCCGATTCAGAATCTAGTGAGAGCTTAGCTGTATCTTCACCGTTCTTCGAATGTAGCATGCGTGCAGAAGGACAGACAAAGCTGTTGTAAAAGACTTCTACTTTTACGTTTAGAAGTCTAAAAATGGTTAGGTTATACTGAAATATATAAACGAGACATCTTCATCAAATAATCTCCTAACAAATTATGAATCTCCCTCACTCTTTCTAGCTCTAGGTTCTCTGTCGAACAATAGCTTCAGCAATAGCATTCGATACGGAAACACCGAGATACAACTTAGCGACAGAATCGAGAACACCGATGAAGGGGAACGAAAACTTAAATTCAATCCCTGGGAAATTCGCAGTCTTAATGGACCGGCCAACCTGGAGCAACCAGTTGAAACCGATTATCCGAAACTTTCTAGTACGGAAGAAGAATATTATCGCAAAATACCGCTTCTGAATGTATTCCCGAAGGATTCCCCGCCTCCGTTCTACGTATTCACAGACGAAGAAGAAAGGAAGAAGAGATCTGAAGGACCCTATATCATGGGTCCGGAACATACGGAAGTATTCAAGATTAAAACAAAACGCGAAATTCCCATCGATAAACCACCGGAAATAAGCGACGCCACCTATCTGAATCAGGAACAGAAAGTGAAAAGTATTTTCGATATTATGGATATCATGAACAATTTACAAAATTCCTTGTTCGGAAATATGCTGCAGGATGATTCTGGTTTGTATTTTAAAACCAATGTTTGATTTTAACGGTTATTATATTCGACTCCATGACGCGGCGTTTGGCCACACGGTGGTTGCTTCGGATAGAAAGAAATAGTGAAATCTTGTTGTCTTAGTTTTGCATAAAATTTTTAGTACCTAGGGAAAAACGATTACAATAAGAAATCATATTAGGGTGGAGAGTAGGTAATCCTTCCAGAAAACTTGCTCAAACTACATCAGGTGTTAAATATATCTAGGAGCGGAGAATAATTTAAGTCAATTTGTTCAGATCAGAATTCTTATACTTGTTAATTTTTAGGGCTTCCCAAAAGTTCAATTTCAATCCTCTATTCTCTCTATGTAAAATATGGAAATCTTTATAGGCCAAGCTACAGAGATTTTTTCATGTAAAAAGTGTTAGAAGAAAACCAGCTCCGCCATTGTTTGTAAAATAGTTCCACATGATATAGTGATATGTTTTTTTTAATCTTTGTTTTTAACAATTTTATGCAAAAAATCGCGTTTTTCGCTTATAAATTTGAAACTATCAGAGTAATCGTGATGGTGTCAATGGATTTATTGTAGAAAATGAAAAGACGAAAAAAATGAAAGGTCGGACGACTCGATCAGACCCTTAGTCTAAGGGAAAATTGGAAAAAACCGGCCAAAATGCAGTTTTTTCAAAAATTCATAACTTGTTTATTTTTTGAGTTGAAGCGTAGATCCTGCGGTTAGTATTATTTAATCAATATAAACTTTATTTGTGCGAAGAGCAGGAACTGTCCGATGCATAGTTTGTGATCTGTGGTTATTGGAATATTTTACTATGCAATTTTCCAGCAGACCTGAATGCGACAGGTATAGTCCGATTTCAATTTACAAAAAAGATTTTGAAAGTAGAATTCTCATAGTTCAAAACGTTCATCTTGGTTTTTCATGAAAACGCTGAGATATATGTTAAAAATAAAGCTGAACATGACGAAAAACGGCCGAGAAATAACAGTCATGTTCAAAATGCCGACGCTTTCTAATTTCGTGCTTATCCTTGCCTGCTGCTCTACCCCCACTCTTCAACTATTCTCACGCGCTCGGCCCTTTTTCGTCATGTGCAGCTTTATTTTTAACATATTTCTCAGCGTTTTCATGTAAAACCAAGATGAACGTTTTGAACTATGAGAATTCTCCTTTCAAAATCTTTTTTGTAAATTGAAAGACTATACCTGTCGCATTCAGGTCTGCTGGAAAATTGCATAGTAAAATATTCAAATGACCACAGATCAAAACTATGCATCGGACAGTTCCTGCTCGTCGCACAAATAAAGTTTATATTGATTAAATAATACTAACCGCAGGATCTACGCTTTAACTCAAAAAATAACCAAGTTATGAATTTTTGAAAAAACTGCATTTTGGCCGGTTTTTTTCCAATTTTCCCTCAGATTAAGGGTCTGATCGAGTCGTTCGACCTTTCATTTTTTTCGTCTTTTCATTTTCTACAATAAGTCCATTGACACCATCACGATTACTCTGATAGTTTCAATTTTATAAGCGAAAAACTAAAAAAAAACGCGATTTTTTGCATAAAATTGTTAATAACAAAGATATAAATAATAAAGTCGAGTGAAAAACATATCACTATATCATGTGGAAACTATTTTATAAACAATGGCGGAGCTGGTTTTCTTCTAACACTTTTTACATGAAAAAATCTCTGTAGCTTGGCCTATTATTGAATGAATGATTCTCATCTAGAAACTGGAATAATTAGGATCTCTCTTATTGTTCACAAAGCAGCGCTTATATTCTTTGATTTTTTTCCGAATTTTCTATGTGTTATAACTATATTCATTTTGTTACAATCACCACATGGTAATTTATAGACACCCGCCGCCATCTCACAAAAATGTAAGGTAACAGTTGATTATCTTCCATCGGCAACAATATAAGTACCACAAAGATTCATGAGATGGCGTTATATGCAATTGTCAATCTCAGAGCGGACTAAAGGCTATCATGAATAGCTATTAAAAAAACTTTTATGTGTTCAAAATTGCGTTTTTACACATGGATCGCATTTCCATTTGCGGCCCAACTCTATAAACTCAGCTTGAAGACGCCATGTTGAATCAAGTAGTGACGTGGATGAAAAATGGATCATTCATTAAAATTTTGACTAAATAAGATCTAGGGGAATCATTAATTAACAACCTTTAGGCACCACGAAAGTCGATCCTCATTCAATAAGGTCATGGTGTCTGGTGGTCTTGGAAAATGATCCTGTATTATTAGCTCAATTAGAATCCGAAAAACATTTCGGATAACCAAATATTTCTATTAGAATTTTAGCCATATATTCTGTTGCGCTTTGTTAAGAAACTTTCAAATATTGAAGGACAGTATATGAAGTTTACTGTAACTAATTTCCTCAGATGAATTTGATCCAAGATGAATTTTTCTAGCAGCCTTAATTTCCCTAATATATTATGTTACAACACTTAATTTAGTATTTGGGAGGTTCAAACCCAGAGGCCGACTGGTCTGCCATGAGTTATTTTCAGAGGTTTCCTCATGGTAATGTAAGTCACTGCTTGCAAACTTACAAGGCGAATGCTGGGCTAGTATTAATCATCTGAACCCTACCCACACTTTCTATGTTCCATAAATATCCCGTCTCACCTATTCTTAAGCACTTGTAGATACAACTGTATCCTCTGATCTGGCTGAAGGAGTTAAACTCAAGCTGCCCGCCTCCCTGACACATACTCCAGGGAGGAATGAAACACGTGTGTTCCTTTTTTTCCACTCAATCAAATTCTCAAATATTTGAAAATCCTTATAGCATTATTAGATAAATTTAAGTTTTTAATTTGATTCAAAGCATGTATTTTACAGATATGTTTTCGCACGAAAGAGAGACATGCCCTATTCATCACAACCTATACAAAAAAATCAGACAACCAGGCTTATTCGAAGTGGTTCAAAAGACACTATACAGTGTGATAAACGCCTCGGATACGGGCTTCCTGATGGTGATTGTGGGTGGAAATTTATCGGATATAACTTCGGCGTATAGTCCACTTGTGCAAAGTATCAAACATATATCGGAAAATACTGAAGAAGATTCGACTCTCATCGTACTAACGGGAACGTGCCCTAACAGCCCTGACGCCCAAGTGAAACTATCTTGCGAGGAATTGAACAAAAAGAGTTTACCTCTTTTTGCCGTTGGTAAGTTTTAATTCTGTAGTTTAATTCATTCATATATTATTCGAAAAGAAAAACTTAAATTTGATTGGTGATAAGTTTCAGTCCTACAAATTTTCAGTGAAAAAAGCTATATAAATATATATATATATATATATATATATATATATATATATATATATATATATATATATATATTTGATATTATCTGTTCTTGGGTTTTGTAGGTTCTTTTAACATATTTATTCATTCTAATGTTTCGGCTGAAACTGCCTTCATCGTGTAAGTTTTCAATGGTGAATTGTGTGTATGTAAAACGCGTGTAGAATTCAAAACGAAACACTCAAAAAAAGTATCACTATGTAGCCTTAGTTCGACTGAAAGTACTCTCGGATTGCTTCAGATTGCAACTCAAAAAAATATGATTTTGAAAATTTTGCGTGTAATGATTTTTGTTAGATTATGATATTAATGAATGAAAATTTAACTTCATAGTTCACAATTTAAATTGCTCATAAAGTGTTACGTAAATTTTTTTGGCAATTGATACAGTGGGCATTGATCCATTGAATGAACCCACATATGGAAGCTGCTGTTGAGACGTGTTTTGGACTCTTTAGTCCTCATCAGTACAAAGGATTTCGTTTGTTGTTACTTTCAAATGTTTCATCCCATACTTGCCAACTCCGTTTTGATGAAAACCAAATAGTTAGAAACACGTGTCAGTGGCTGCTTCCATATGAGGGTCAGATTACGAATTTGCTACTCTTATTGAAAACGAATATTTATTTGCGCTAAAAAGGCGAGTGTGTATGATAAAGTATAATAGTATATTCGGAAATTCATCTAAAAAATTAATGATTATCGTCGAGACTCATGGAACTAGGTTCCACGAGTCTCGACGACATAGAATTCCCATTCATCCTTCAAAGGCGAATGTTAAAAAATTCGTTATCGGAGCCATATACGATGAAAACACTAAACAGTCTTTTTTATATATATATATATATATATATATATATATATATATATATAAATATATATATATATATATATATATATATATATATATGTGTGTGTGTGTGTTCGAATATTATTTCATATTTTTAGGACCAGGAAGTGAGGAATTCAGCAATTGCTATGAACTGTATGATATACCTATAACAGTGAAAAGAATCTTATCCAAATTCAATTCAAATGACAAGGAAGGTGAGTGACTAAAAATATTATATAATTAAAAGAATAATATCAAATTATTATTCTTCTCAAATAAAAATTTTAATCGTAATGAAGTAATTCACTATAATTTTAGTAATCATTTAATGAATTTTATTTTATTTGGTATCTTTTACATCTGGGGGGATATTAGAAAATCTTTTACACTTTCTTATTGGCAATGATTTTTGTATATTTCTGTTTGAAATAAACATTATTACTATAATTATTATTATATCCGTTTTTTTATAAAGAATTTTTGAATTTTTGTACATTCTTATTTTGCAGCTCAACCTCAAGACATCGAATCTCAATTACATCCGAGAACCAAAAGAAATCTTGGAGATATAGATGATGAAGAAGAAGAATATTATGACGAGGAGTATATTCATGTGAATCCCAAAAGAGCTGCACGTGTATCAGGAGGAGCTCGTAGAGATAAATCAATGGGAAATGGATCATCTAGCGTTCTTATACATCTACACTCTCTTCTATACGTAGTATTCATTGCTGAACCTTTTATATACCTATATATTTTGACTTGTTTTTAAGTTTATATATTTTTAATTTTTTGATATTCTTAATATATTTCTATGTTCAAACAAATATATATAATTCCTCGTCGCTAAATAATTAAAATTAGGAAGTTCAAAAAAGAACAATACATAAAAAAGTGTTCGTGTAAGGACAGTTGACATGGGAGTAGGGTAAAGTGGGTGAATACCGCGCACGGGGTAATTTCGCGCATCAGTGCTACGGCTCTAATGCATCAATTCGAAATTTGTATAATGCTAAATCTTAGCGGTCGACATCTTAACTACGCTGCATTACCGCAGATAGTGCTAATTTCAACCACGCGTTGGCAGTCGGCTTGAATTTGTTTAGCGTAAGCTTACTATAAGTTTTGTTCCAAACGAAATGAGCAAGGTGAGTAAATTTGGTTAGTTTTATAGGTAGTTTTTTGATTATGTTAGATCTGCAGTATCTTTGTTTACATTTGAGCGTAATTTCGAAGAAAATTACAGTTTGCTTTTTTTATAAGAGCGATTATTTATTGTTGTTTACCCGTGGGGCAATACCGCGCGGTTATGCGCGGTATTACCCCACATTGAGTTATATGGTAAAATATCATTTATTTTTAAATATTTTTAGATGCCACGAACTTAAAAAAGAAAAAGTGAAAAACAAATCTGGACTTCTGATGCCTTGAAACGGGCCATAAAAGCCATTAATGCTGGATGTCCAATTCGTGAAGCTGGACAGAACTTCAACATTCCAGAATCGACATTTCGAGATATCAAAAAACTTGCGTCACCAAGAGATGGTTTAGGAAAAAAAGTACATTTTCTCTCCAACAAGAAAAAGATTTAATAAATCATATGATTATTCGGAAGATGGGCACATCAGGAATGTAGCGCTTGGGATACCGCAGAAAACTTTTCTTATGATTACAAAAAATACAAAAAATTAACATGCAGGAATGAGAAGAGAGCATTGCAGTTTTCAATGTTTTTATTTCTGAAATAATTTCTTATTTAGTTGATTACTGACAATAAAACTTAATTTATTATTATTATTCTTGTTTAAATTAAGTATTTAGTTTAAGTTTTTTCATTTCTTTTATGTGCGAATTTCCCCCACACTATGCGCGGTTTTACCCCATGGGGTGGGAAATACCGCGCAAATGCACAACTTGATAATTTCAAACATTCAAGAAAAAGGAGAATCAGAAACTTAACTTAGAGCACGAGAATTTTATTCTGACTAAATATATGAGGTATTCAGATCAATTTCATATTTTTCATAGCTAGGCCAAGCTACAGAGATTTTTTCATTTAAAAAGTGTTAGAAGAAAACCAGCTGCGCCATTGTTTGTGAAATAGTTCCATATGATATAGTGATATGTTTGTCACTCGACTTTATTATTTATAACATTGTTATCAACAATTTTATGCAAAAAATTGCATCTTTTTTAGTTTTTTGCTTATAAAAATGAAACTATCAGAGTAAACGTGATGGTGTTAATAGACTGATTGTAGAAAATGAAAAGACGAAAAAAATGAGAAGTAGGACGACTCGATCAGACCCTTAGTTCGAGAGGAAATCGGAAAAAACCGGCTAAAATGCAGTTTTTTCAAAAATTCTTAACTCGCTTAATTTTTGAGTTGTACCGTAGATCCTCCGGCCAGTATTATCTATTGATATAAACTTCATTTGTTCGAAGATCAGAAACTGTCCGATGCATAGTTTTTGATCTGTGGCCATTTGATTATGTTACTATGCAATTTTCCAGCAGACCTGAATGCGACAGGTATGGTTCGATTTCAATTTACTAAAAATATTTTGAAAGTAGAATTCTCATAGTTCAAAACGTTCATCTTGGTTTTTCATAAAAACGCTGAGAAATATGTTAAAAATAAAGCTGAACATGACAAAAAACGGCAGAGCGCGTGAGAGTAGTTGAAGAGTGGGGGTTTACAATTATTATCTGTATCTGACAACGTTTAGAAATTACTGTCATGTTCAAAATGCCGACGCTTTCGAATGTCATACTTCTCCTTGCCTGCTGCTCGACCCCCACTCTTCAACTACTCTTACGCGCTCGGCCGTTTTTCGTCACGTTCAGCTTTATTTTTAACATATTTCTCAGCGTTTTTATGAAAAACCAAGATGAACGTTTTGAACTATGAGAATTCTACTTTCAAAATCTTTTTAGTAAATTGAAGTCGGACCATACCTGTCGCATTCAGGTCTGCTGGAAAATTGCATAGTAACATAATCAAATGGCCCCAGATCCAAAACTATGCATCGGACAGTTCCTGATCTTCGCACAAATGAAGTTTATATTAGAAGTAACTAATACTGGCCGGAGGATCTACGGTACAACTCAAAAAATAACCGAGTTAAGAATTTTTGAAAAAACTGCATTTTGGCCGGTTTTTTCCAATTTTCCCTTAGATTAAGGGTCTGATCGAGTCGTCCGACCTTTCATTTTTTTCGTCTTTTCATTTTCTACAATAAGTCCATTGACACCATCACGATAACTCTGATAGTTTCAATTTTATAAGCGATTTTTTGCATAAAATTGTTAATAACAAAGTTATAAATAATAAAGTCGAGTGAAAAACATATCACTATATCCTATGGAACTATTTTACAAACAATGGCGCAGCTGATTTTCTTCTAACACTTTTTACACAAAATGCTCCCTACAAATCTCTGTAGCTTGGCCTAAGCAGTGGTTGTGGAACTATCAAGAATTTCCCTTAGGTGCGCGGTATTCCCTCACTTTCCCCTACGAAAGGAAACTCAATGAAATTGGTAAGAATAATAGGGTCTCTTTAGTCTAGCTTCCCGGTAACTCGGAAATCAAGGGAAATGAAACGGCCGATTTACTCGCCATAAAAGGAGCACAAACGCCATTTACTAGCCCAGAACCTTTATGTGGTATAGGAAAATATACCTATAAGAGATAGTTTCGGGAGAAGGTTCAAACCGAAAGAGAAACACTCTGGTGGAATCTTCCAGGGATGGATCACTCCAAAAAATTCCTCCGGAACTTTGAAACTACAAGATCCAAAGGATATCTGGATCTCAGTAAGAATAAACTGCACCTCCTCACTGGCTTCCTTAAAGGACACTATCGCCTCAGGAAGCGTCTGATGAGAATTGGTTTATCAGAAACTGACGAGTGTCGATTCTGTGAGGAGGAAGAGGAAACTCTTATTCACCTGGCTACAGAATGCCTCGCCATTGCAAGCCAACGAAAGAAATGCTTTGGTAAAGAAACTTGTAGGAGTGATGACATAACCTCCTTGCAGCTTTCCCAGATATGGGAGTCTATTAATACTCTGAAACTAGAAGGCGAGCTGTAGGTAGATCGCTTAGTACAGAAAACAGCTCTGATAGGGGGGTACAGTAGACTATAAGGTCGCAGTGCAACATAACCCCAAATTAAATAAATGAATAAATAAAGAGCATTTGAACAAAATTCTCAGAAGTGATATTTGTTATATTCTTTTCCACACATTGTGGTAACATGAGATTTTTTCTGAAGCCAGTAATTTCTATGGTAAGCAACTTTGTTTTTTCAACTAGCAACAAATTTTTTATGCTCGTTCATATATATATATATATATATATATATATATATATATATATATATATATATATATATATATATATATATATATATATATATATATATATATATATACAGGGTTGCGATAAAGTATGGAAAAAAATAAATATCTTTCGAAAGAAAGGGAGAATATTCATGAAATTTAGCAGGTAAGTCCAATGAATCAAAGTGCATCTGATGTATGATTTTTTGATGATAACATACTTCCGGTTGTACCGGAAATAGACCCTAAGTTGCTTATTTTAAATAGGATACCCTATATATTATTACATTTTTGGATTCTACTTAGGACAGATTTTATGCATTATGTCCTATACCTAAGTCTAAGCGTTTTTGACATATTTAGGTTTTTATGTCAAAAACGACGATTGCAAGCCCTAATATAATTATCAGTTGTTCCTATAAGGAAGCCTTTTTTACTTACTTTGGGTTAAATTCCTTGTTGAAAAGGACCTACTTTAATAGATTTTTTATAATATTTGAATAACTAGTTATACAGGGTGTGCAAAAAATAAGATCTAAAATGAGATTGAGAAAACTGACAAAAATTAATTCAACTTCTCTTGAGATTTTTACATTACCGTGAAAAAACGTTCAGATAAACAAATTGATGTTGTGTGTATGCATATGTAGTAAGTAATAAACGAGTACGATCTCAAATACGATCGTGGCTATCCTAGATCTAATTGTTTAACGATTGAATGCAAAATCGCCATATAAAAATATTAAATTGGCAATATTTCGAAAACTTCAAATTTTAGGTTAAGATAACCTCATACAAAGTTACCTTCTTTTTAAATGCTTAATACTACAGAATAAAGAAAATGGGGGGTTTCCATTTGAAAAAATTGATTTTTGTCAGTTTTCTCAATATCATTTTAGATCTTATTTTTTGCACAGCCTGTATAACTAGTTATCCAAATATTATTCAAAATCTATCAAAATGGGTCCTTTTCAACAAGGAATCTAACCCAAAGTAAGTAAAAAAGGCTTCCTTATAGGAACAATTGATAATTATATTAGGGCTTACAATCGTCGTTTTTGACATAAAAACGTGAATATGTCAAAAACGCTTAGACTTAGGTATAGGATATGATGCATAGATTCTGCTTAGAATCTTAAGTAGAATCCAAAAATGTAATAATATATAGGGTATCCTATTTAAAATAAGCAACTTAAGGTCCTTTTCAACAAGGAATCTAACCCAAAGTAAGTAAAAAAGGCTTCCTTATAGGAACAATTGATAATTATATTAGGGCTTACAATCGTCGTTTTTGACATAAAAACGTGAATATGTCAAAAACGCTTAGACTTAGGTATAGGATATGATGCATAGATTCTGCTTAGAATCTTAAGTAGAATCCAAAAATGTAATAATATATAGGGTATCCTATTTAAAATAAGCAACTTAAGGTCTATTTCCGGTACAACCGGAAGTATATTATCAACAAAAAATCTCGCATCAGATGCATTTTGCGCCATTAGACTCACCTGCAAAATTTCATAAATATTCTCCTTTTCGTTCGAAAGATATTTACTTGGTTCCATACTTTATCGCAACCCTGTATATATATATATATATATATATATATATATATATATATATATATATATATATATATATATATCCATAGTATTCTATGTCTAGACCTGTCTTCGACTGCCTTATTTTGCATAATAATATTGACTTACCGGATGCATAGGTACTCTAAAAGGTCTGGGTCCTGATGGAGGTGGTGATATACCTCTAGGTACTGGCGACATTGAGCCAGGCCATCTAGGTCTCGGACAAGCCATATGAGGTGGTAAGCGTGATCCTATC
>JARQZK010004402.1:0-17500 GCA_030704885.1 Cynegetis impunctata
GGTACCTAAGTGTTAGACGAAAATTCGTTGGAAGTTAAATCATTCTAATAATTAACGGAGAGGAAGAATGTCTCTTGAATCAGGTAATATGTCACGTAGTTGCATTCTATACGACAATTTCTGTTATTTCCTTACTTTTCTCTACAAATTTAATTTGTGTATTGCAGTCGACATACAGCTTTCACTATATTTGCAGACAGACACGAACATCTACGCGCCTTGTCACACACACCTTTTCACACGCGTACCTATATATAATTAAAGATTATGTACGTGTGAATTATGTACCTAGCAAATTTAATAGTTATTTTAAATAGGCGCATCTAGTCATTATCCGCATTTATTCAAAAACCTTTTCTTTGACAACTTTAATCTGATATAATACCAATACACATATTAACGACAATGCTCGTATGTAATATCCTCATGAAATCTGGCTTAACCTGTACTCAATCTTGTCAGCTTGAGTTAAATATGTTTCAGCTGATTGGATTTAGTGATGGTTCCCTGTTTTATAATATGCCCATTAACTGAAGAACTGTGGATATATTGAATTCAGGATATGACACTTTAAAATGAATTTTAATGAAGTTTCTCTTCTGAAGCAAACCTGTACCTTCTCGTTTGATAAATTAAATCATCACAAAACGAACAACTGAAACACACATAGATCATGTAACATATATTTGTTATTTAATTATATTATTGAATCAAGCTTTAACTATTATTACTTCTAAGGAAGCCTAGTTTTCTTGTATGACCATGTACATAACTCGTTCTACCAGCGAAAATATTTTACTCAATTTCAGGCAGGCAAAATAAACAGGAATTATACGTTTCTAAAAGCTCTTGAATATAAAATATGAGATAAATATCAATTTGTCATTTATTACCTTATTTAATATTATTCTTCCAATTATTCCTAAATATGAAGAGAGGTCACTGTAACAGCATTGGAACATAAATATGTAGAAAAACTTTTAACTTGTTCTGAAAAGTTCAATGAATAGTTTATGCAACAGAAATGAATAGGCAAATCAATCGATGAATATACACGAAACAATAAGTTAGCCAGATAAATTGTACCAATTTATCGTTAGATAAATTGCGAAAATAATTTTCTTAGATGACCTATTAACGCGAATTATTCTTGAAACAATTCATTTGGTCAAATTTATCGGTCCAATTTATCTGCTTGTATGTACCTACTATTTGAAACAGTTTTTAGGTTGAATTTAACCAATGTATCTGTGATCCGTAATCCATTCGAAATATTGGAAGATATTTCCGATTAATATGTTGAAATTGATGAGGTATGATACGAGGTTTTTGTTGATCGGTGTTCGAGAATTTGGTACAACGAAATAGGTACAAATAGAAATGAGAAAATATTCAAAAAATGCAACATCTCTCAATTCGATTACCGAACTTGAGAAATAATTGAATTTGCAAAATGTAATATTACACAGTGAAATCTGTCTTCCAAGGACCCTTCTGTCATCAGGATCCCCAAATGGAATGATAGTATTTCTAATGGGGCGTAATTAGATACAAAATAAATAAATTATATATTTACATATATATATATATATATATATATATATATATATATATATATATATATATATATATATATATATATATTTATATATTCATATAAATTGAAAATTAGGTTAGAGAATTCAATTGACAATCCCAGCTCTATCATTTCGGTTGTTGAGTCATCTAGAATAATATGGTCGTATGCCCCTATTATGTCAACAAATAGTGCCATTAGAAAATTGTTATTTGTAAATGCCATATTTATGTCTGTTATCAATGTTGCCAGGTTATCTTGACAGGAATAGCCTTATCTGAAACCATATTGAAAGGAAGGAAATTTATTGTTTAATTCCAGCCACCATTCTAGCCTGAATTTTATCATTCTTTCAAAAGTCTTCAAGTAGCATAAACTCAAGGCTATAGGCCTATAAGAATCAGTATTATTTGGGTCTCTATTTGATTTAAGAATAGGGATTCTAATGTATTCTTTCCATTGTTGTGGGAAATCACCTGTTCGCCATATATTATTAAATATATTTAAAAGCATCTGTTTTGATATTGTGGGTAAATTGTAAAGCATTATGTATTGTAAATGATCCGATCCAGGAGCTATATTTGGATTCGATTTCAGAGCTTTATCAAGTTTTGACATAGTAAAAGGTTTACACATAGTGTCGTTCGGTTCATCATCATAACCTATATTGACAATTTTGTCTCTTTCATATGTTGAAGCAGGAGCCAGTTTTTTAAAGAAATTTTGGTTTCATTCTCCCTCGACAACTGGATGATATATGCCATTAAGGCTGTTTTTTATTTTTTTAATGTTATCCCAAACAGTTTTTATCGAAGTTTAATATTTAAATTAGAGCAGAATTCTTTCCGACAATTTCGTCTGCTCTCTTTTATTATTCTTCGTGCTCTTGTTTCTCTATTTCTGAAATTTAAATAATTAATCAGATTCGGAGAAGTAAAGTCAGATTGATATGATTCTTTCTTCATATCAATAGCTATTCTGCAGTCATTATTCCACCACGCTTTATTGAATTTATTAGAGATAACTCTTTTATAGACCGGAATACTACTGTCACACGATTCTTTCAAATTTTTCATGAATTCCTCATACGTAATAGTGTTATTAGCCATCGAGATTTGTGTGAATTGATACATATTAAAAGAGAAAGCACACCAGTTGGCTTTCTTAGTATTGTATTTTCTACTACGATGAAAATTAGTGGGGAAAGAATAACCCACAAGAAGTTCCATGCAAATTACAAAATGATCTGATCCAAGTAACTCATCATTCAATCTCCAATTTATTTGCGTTAAAACAGTGTTGGAGCATATAGTCAAATCTACAACTGATTGAGATTCTCCTGGTCTCTGAATCCTGGTAGAGAAACCATCATTGAGTATATATAAATTATTATATTCTATGATATTCAAGAGATGTGTACCAGCACTACTAGACATATCTGATCCCCAAGACTGATTATGCATGTTGAAATCCCCTCCTAGTATAAAGTTGAAACCTAAACTCTGGAAAAATATATTCCATTGATTCTCACTTATGATCATCCTGGGTGGAATGTATAAGGATACTAGATTTATTTTCGTTTTGTTACTAGTTTTGATTGATAACGTTATGCACCCTGTGTTTCTCATCGGTGTTAAATCAATTGTGGGATTTTATTTATTAGGTTATTATGTGTATTAATAAAATATATTCTACGTTTTTTAGGCTCCAGCAAGCCAATATTGTGGCGTCATTACAATATTGATATCATGGTCCTATCTGGTAATGGGCTTAACCAGTATTTTTCACATTCTGGATGGATTAAAAGTAGAGTTGGTTGGTATTATTATATTTTCTTGATTGAGTTATTTTGCCAATATATTCACAGGGTATTCTATTTGTTGTTTGAAATAGTATTTTCTAGTAGGATTAGTTAATTATCCACCCTATTCAGTTTCTCTATTTTATTGTTCTACCTTATTTGTTGAGTATAATATCTTGCGTGCTGTGTAAATTTTCAAGCTTCATTCAACATATTGGTAATTCTTGATTTTTCGTGATGTTTTGCTATGTAAGATGAATGAATTATTTCCATTCTTCTATATTTCATTTGTCTCAATGTACTCACTTTCATATATATGTATATTTTGATTGCGAGTATAGTTTACTGTCGTTCCTGATGCTTTCGGTTCTTTAAACATGTCTATTTTTGTCCTGGTTTTCTTTTATTATTTCAATATCCATAAATGGGACCCAATAATGTTAATGTTTGTTGTACTCCATCAGCCTCTTGTCCAAACAATTGTCATTGAAAACCTCGAGCAATGCATCGAGTCTATTCTTGTTCGTGGACAATAATATGTCGTCCACAAATCTATATCCCACTTGAGGTTTATATCTTAGTTTGGGAAGTGTTTTATCCAAACTATAGTCTATAGTATTCTGTGCAAGGATTTATATATATATATATATATATATATATATATATATATATATATACAACCTACTTATAGTTTTTTAGGCATGTTTCCAAACAAGTTTTCTACTTCTCACGAATATATTAAATACTACTGGTTGGCGATATCATAGACTGATTAAATCATTGCAGATGGCGAAGACATTGACTGTGTTGGTTTATGTATACCACTACGATTGGTCTCAATGGATTTGCGAGTTTGTTTATTTTTGGTTGGCGTTAAACACGGTTGCCAAACATATTGGAGAGATGTCCTAACCAACAAAGTGTTCGTTGTTAATATCATCTTTGCATCTACAATTCTGAGACTTGAAGTTGAATAGACAAACTAGATAAAATATCGAGTGGAGAATAATATGATATAACAAATGGAGTAAATTCGAATTCGGGATCTAAAATTTCTACGAAGTCGGACCGGCAATCATCATCGGTATCTACTTCGACATCGGTTTTAACTTCCTCGAACAATTAACCAAGTCTATGTACTTCAACTTCATAAGGATTCATAATAAAACAAAGTATAATGTGTACTTTCCAGAAAATTACAATAAAGACAACTAAAAAATAACTCGCATATTCCCCGAATACTTACACCAACGCACGGGTCGGGTCTGACAGGACGTTTTTCGTGATCAATCATGCCCTAAGTAATAAACTTGCCTGAAAACAATTCTAATCGTTAGGGAAGCAGCCTACCGAAAGGTACAGCGGGGCTCCTCACCCAATTCAATGACATCAGAAAATAGCGCCATGTATACAAAACGCCCGGTCTGTTAGACCCAACCCGTGCACACCCATATATGTATATATATATATATATATATATATATATATATATATATATATATATATATATATATATATATATATATATATATATATATATATATATATATATATATATATATATATATTGAAATTGAGTTTTTGGTGCCGAGCATCATAAAAAGTCATAAAATGAAAAACTATCTTGGTTCTAGGTCCAACTTTGCTAATCGCACCCATTTTAATAAGCATGTTTTCAAAGTGAAAACCAGCTAAAAAATAAGAATTACGAAATAATTTCGATGGATTCGAAAATTATAATTTCTTGATTGTTTGAATATAACTTATCATACCCACATTATTTATAGTAGTTTGATAATTTATACTTTTTTATAAATATATATATATATATATATATATATATATATATATATATATATATATATACACAGTGGCGTAGATAGGGTTTTGCGATGGGGGGGGGATATGACTTAGTGCAAAATTCCGTAAGTTATTCATCTAAAGTTCTATTTTTGTTGATGAAAATAATCTCTCATGTAGGTGGTACAAAATAAACAGCAAAGTTAAATAAAATTTCAAAAAATTCAAATTATTTGAATTGAAAAAAATTTATTAAATATCAGTGAATAATTGAATTATATTTAATTGGATATATATATATATATATATATATATATATATATATATATATATATATATATATATATATATATATATATATATATATATACATCATTGAAAACATTCTTGGGTAAAACAGAGCAGAAAATCTAGTTTTCGGCGGTTTGGTCACGATGAATTGCCACAGCCATAATTTTCCATAAAAAAAAATTGGACAAACATGAGTTTTTAATTTGCAATAAATTGTATATATTCAGAAGGGTCATCACAAGTCCATTTCTTTTATCGTGCTCATTTGAATCATTTTTATTCGCTTCAAACGTCGATACCGGCAGCGTAGCTAATATTCTGAGCATTATTATATTCGAAAAAAAAAAATTCAATCACCCAGATCTCTCATTGAATTTTTAGGATTGACATCGCCTTTACGATTTAAATATTTCTTCCACACTTTCAACTGACGAGAAAAACAGGTGTGGCAGTAAAAAATTTTCGATAAAGCTCGTCAGTTTTTATGAATTCATCAGCTGCTTTGTCAATTTCGTATAAATCATGCTTGAAAAACACCGAAAATCTTTCTAATATATTTAGTCTATCAACAAGTGCTTTTTTGTTCAACTTTTTTCAGCAGTCTCGGTAAAATATGAGCAAGGTGTCACTCGATTTGGAGTGGCAAGTAGATATTTTTTGAGGAAAATAAAAATTCGCTAGCGAAAATTGTGAAAGTTATGAACAATATCCTGAAAAAGGAGGGTTTGGTTTTTTGCCAATATGTCAAAAATTGATTGAGATTTTAGAAATCTGGAGAAAGATTCGAAAAGAACAGGAAATTTCCCAAAATAACTTACTTTCGGAACTGTAGGATCAATATTTTCACAGAGAGGTAAAAATACGGCCGAAAACGTTTTATTTGGTTTAAGAAAGTCATGAGCATTGAGGACACTTCAACAATAAACATTATTCAACCATAATAAATGTGATAACTAAGGAATGAAAAAATTCAGACAGTTACTAAATCGGTGAATGAGCAGTAATCTGGCGAAAATAGCGATTTTTAAAAAAGTTATGCACTAGTTAATTAGCAATTTTTTATTAGTTACTTGAACATGAAAATTGTGAGTGTGATAACTGTTCACTATAGATCTGAGACTTTTTTTCATTCTTGTAGCTATTATTATAAGGCTTCAGAGTAAATCCCCGTTAAAAAAATGAAAAAATTTCAATTTTTCAGTTGGTTATTAACAATTTACGTAGTTTTGCAACATCAAAATGAAATTATTTTTATAATTTTAATGATCCGTTTTTATTATCGGCAGCTACAAGGAAATGGTTTTCCTCAGCATTCATCTCTTATTGTTTGAGAAACTGTTATAAACGAATGCGATGTTTATAAGAGAATCGAGAAAAAAAGTTGTAATTAATTAAAGTGTCCAATTTTGCAACTAAGTGAATTGTTAGTGAAAAACTAAAAAACTGAATTTTAAAATTTTTTTTTAACGGGGATCTATTCTGCAGTCTCCCGAAACTAGCTCCAAGAAAGGATAAAAATATCAGATCTATAGTTTAACAGTTATCACACATGCAATTTTTTTGTTCAAGCAGCAAAAAACTGAGCATAACTAATTGAAGAATCGCGATTAAAATGTTATGTGGCTGGATTATTGGTCATTTTCCTATCCAGTAAGGACCTAAAATTTTTTCATTCTTTCATTTAATCTTCAATATACTTAGTCAAATAATGTTTATTGTTAAAGTGTCTCAACTGGGCGTTAATTTCGAAAGCCAGATTACCCGTTTTCGGCCGTATATGTTCCCCTCTCAGAAAATTATAAATATTAATCCTACAGTTCCGGAGAATTTCTTTTAGAAAATATCCTCCTCTTTTTGTATATTTATTTAGATATCAAAAATATCAATTAGTTTATAAGATAATTTTTTCTTTCAGTAAATTGATTATAAATTGTTAAAGTGTCCCAAATGGGCGTTAATTTCGCAAGCCAGATAACCCGTTTTCGGCCGTAATGTAGGTACCCCTCTCAGAAAATTATATATATTAATTCTACAGTTCCGGAGACTTTCTTTTAGAAAATGTCCTCCTCTTTTTGAATTTCTATTCAGATATCAAAAATATCAATTAGTTTATGACATAATTTTTTTTTCAGTAAATTGATTTTCTCAAACGGAACTTAGCTTTTTTCAAAAAAAATCTACATGCTCTTCCGAATCGAATGACACCTTGTTCATATTCTTGCGAGACTCATGAAAAAAGTTGAACAAAAGAAGCACTTGTTGACTAGACTAATTCTCATGATTAGTAAATCTTTCTCCAAGATCCATGACGTATAAGTCCAGAAATGGATTGAACGCCATCACAAGAAAACTTTCACAAAACTCCACAATTTTTATTAACTTCGAAATATTATGGAGTAATTAAATTGACAATCAAAGCCTAGAGTTAGTCATATTTTGATACCTACTCTACCTCAAGAAATATTCGAAGTATTAAATATTGATTGAAAATCTTCTATCTCGGTCCTCGATTGTAAACAGGAATTTAATCTGTCACTAGGACCAAAAAACCTACGTGAAATGGAAAATTTTATTTACGAAGGAAGAAGTCAACAAAAACCTCCTCGCAATTTTCCTCTCTCTAAATTTTATACTACCTATACCATTGAACGAAACTGCTCGTGCTTTAGATACAATACTATGCTATTAAACAAAAGCTCGAGCAGTTTTGTTTAATAGTAAGTTCAGTATACAATTTAGAAAGAGAAGAAGTGCGAGGAGATTTTGGTTGACTTCTTCCTTTCGAAATAAAAATGTTCCATTAGAGCCATTTGAACTTTTTAAACACGTTTTTTGCCCATAAAGACCGATTAAGCTACTAATTAAACATTGAATAAAATATGCTCAAAACTACAAGCTACTTTACCCAAATTTAGAAAAAGATTTAATTTCTAGATTTACGTTAAAATTATGAGTAGATATTTACTTTACATGTGCTTAATCTATCCATAATTATAGCGAGCGACCATTTCGTGGCTCCTGATTCGTCGGCCTGTTCGAAGCACGAAAGCATATCTAGATAATTTTTATATAATTGCACATACATAATATCAAAAGAGGTGCTACTGCTTAGTGAATTTCATGTATACCTACTTAAATACGTAGATACGAAAACTTTTAGTCAATTCTACTATAATTTTTGTAGGCTCATGGGGGGGATTGTTCCCCTTTACCCCCCCCCCCCCTATCTACGCCACTGTATATAAATATATATATATATATATATTTTATATATACCTATATATATATATATATATATATATATATATATATATATATATATATATATATATATATATATATATATATATATATTTATATTATATATATATTATATATATATATATATATATATATTAATATATATATATAATATATATATATATTATATATAAATATATATACATATATATATATATATATATAAAATGCTATATATATAATATATATATATATTATAAGATATATAACAATATATATATAATACTGAATTGGTTATTCAGAACAAATAAATTAATAACAATACTAACATACAATTTAACGATGACGTAGATATCATCGAATCACAAAGTATATCAACAAGACAACTAACTTCATAAAAGATCACACACACACACACACAAACATATATAGGTATATATATATATAATATATATATATATATATATATATATATATATATATATATATATATATATATAACCAAGGGATAGTCTTGGCTGGTTAGTTTAAGTACAAGGTTGGGAGTTCTTGAGGATGCAGTAGAACACAGGGCTTAAGGCCAAAGAAAAGTCTTTGTCATTTATGTCAAGCTTTCGGATTCTTTTTTATTTCTTCATCAGGACAGATCTACAAAAAGATTACACATTTCACAAATGGTGAGATAGTCTTTATATCCACTGCCTTTTTGTGTATTGTTTCAATATTTTTGTAGATCTGTCCAGATGAAGGAATAAAAAAGATTACAAAAGCTTGACATAAATGGCAAAGAATTTTCTTTGACCTCAAGCCCAGTGTTTGACTGCATTCTCAAGAACTCATTACCTTATACTTTATTTATATATATATATATATATTTATATATATAATATATATATATATATATATATATATATATATATATATATATATATATAATATATATATATATATATATATATATATATATATATATATATATATATATATATATATATATATATATATCCATATATATATATATATATATATATATATATATATATATATAGAATAAAGTATAAACTTCAAAATAAAAACACTTGGCTTATGTTTCACAATATAAAAAATCTTTAGATACTGTACTTAGCAGTAATAAAAAGTAGACATGTTTCGAGATATGAACTCATTATCAAGACTGTGTTTTTATTTTAAAGTTTATACTTTATTCTTTTGATGTTTCACCAAGTGATGTGCGAGAATTCAATCTCAGTTATATATATATATATATATATATATATATATATATATATATATATATATATATATATCAAAATATCGATATGAAATGTAAATTTTCCACTTTTAAACAAATTGTGTGAGATATGGAATAATTCCGAGAAACTTCAACAATACTATGTTTTCAGAACTGCTGTTACAAATTTCTCCTCAATTTTCACAGATCCCCAACCAATGCAGCGAGATTCAAGTGACTAAATACGGCCTAATTATCATTTGTTATGCCCATGTACACCTGCAGCTGCTGATGGTAGATATATAATATCCGTGGCGCTCCTGCATTGTTTGCACAAACGCTCGTGCTGGATTCTCGAATGAGACGAGAAAGAACAATGCATTGCACTCTACTTCTCAACTTTTTTATGTATAACAGAGAAATGCTAACACACTCGTTTATCACTTGGAGCTTTTCAGCGAAAATGCGGAAAAGACCTTGGTTGCTATTCTCCCAGCCGAGGAAATGCGTCAAAGCTTTCATTCACTTTGAGGGTTCTGTGAAGTATTTGTTCGGGTGATATTAGCTCAGAAATAAGTCGTGTCTTCTGAACTCTCCCCATTTCTTTCCTATAATGTTAAGCATTCTTCTTTCCCGCGAAAAAGTTTTGATATCAACGACATTATTAGAACCATTTTATATTCTTGACAGCGACTTTGAAAACAGTATTTACTACCTTTTGTTCTAGTTTTCCTTTTGTTGTCTGTCTCTCTCTCACACACTTATGTTTATTTATATTGTCATTCACTTTATATGCCTAGTCAGAAGTGCAGTTTTCATTGTTTCATCATTGGTATATCTTTTTCTAGAATAAATTTCACATTAATCTACAATTTTTTTCATAAAACATTGGAGATGGTTGTTTCATATTTACCTCACTACAGTTTCTTTCAAATATGCTATTACTACATAAAATGTATTTTCAAAGGTGTCCTGCACTTAACTCCCAGTGGAGTAAATTTGATTATAAGACTGGTAAGTACCTTGTAATAAGCATTCAATATACATAGTTAATTGATATAATGTTTCTGTTTAATTATCTTACGATTATATCGCCACTGATGTTATATAGTTATATCAGCAAACTATACTCAAACTTTTTTGAGGGTAAGGAACAGTGTACCACCTGAACAAAACAAACATTATTTGAGAGTAAGCACTATTATTGGGTTCAGGTGCTTTTTCAGTACAAATAAGTATGTATTATGGATTTTTGTAAGGTACTGATGATTCTAGATTGACTAACAGTGGTGACTATACTGCTGACACGATAAGTTTGAGTTGACGAAAAGGTTCGGTCTAGTCACTTTCGCAAATTACTGAATTTGTTTTGAAATAATGAAATGTCCATTTACTGATATATACCTGCTTTTTGTCTGTCATTCCTTCACTTATTCGTTATTGACGAAATTTCATTCAATATTCAATAATATTTTCATCATCAAAACTTGTAAAATTTTTTCAATCGAAGTATTTTGTTTTTTCGATGAATAACTCTCAAAAGCAGCGAAGGCTTATAGCTCGTCTCAAGTGCTCCAAAATTATTTCATAAATGGCGGTTTATGCAAGTTGGAAAACTTCTGATGGTAGAGAGTTCCATAGGTTTTCAGCTCGGTTGAGCTACACTCTCTGATAAATTGATATTTTGGCTATTGGGATGTGCACGGAAAAATGGTGTATATCATCAGCATATCAGTTACAAGAAGTGAATTCACATCCTGGTGGAATAATGGAGGCAACAGCTGCAGAACACCTGCAGCTCTAATAAATGTTAAAGAGATATAAGTCAGCAACATTTCTCCGATATTCGAGTGAATGAAGCTGAGAGATTAATTACGGCGTCTCTATTAATTTTAATTTTCAGAATTGAGTCATCTAGGTGCAAGGAGTGCAGAGAAGAAGAGTTTCAAGCATGAGAGCAGTATTTTCGTGCTGGAGGGACTTAAGCCTTACCGATCAGCAATATGTGCAGCAACAGACGAGACCTTTTTGTCCCAGGTGAAATTGGAATTAACATCAACGCCTAAAATTTGCAGTTTCTTCATTGTATTTAATAACTCGGTTTGTCATTAATAATAAAGGATCGATGAGAAAATACTTCCTATTGTTGCTTATATCTTGGAGGTACTAAATGCCAAAAATATATCAGGTACCGTAATTGTTAATAATCCTGAAGTTGCAATCTGTGGACTTTAATCTTAGTATTTTTGAACGGTTATTCGATTATATTCAAATTTCCAGCCTATGCAGCTATTGAAAAGTTTAATTGATATATGCCTTAATATCCAATCTGTTGAGTTTTTTTGACAATTTTCTTAATTAAGCCATTTCATTAATTTTATATTTCCTCTGATTCATTTTCGTATTTTTTAGTTATTAGAATTCATATTCGGTTCATTTGTGACATATTTCTGGAAATATCTATGTACAAAATTTTCAAAAAGATATACCTGATGCATAAAAAGTCGGTATCTATAAGTGAATTAGATATGATATGCTTTGTAATGCTATAGAATTCACCACTGTCACTTTCGAACTACAAAATTTTCGTATGAAGCTATTCTTCTTACGTTGATTTGATTTTTGGATAATTTTTTTTCAACCTATTCCATATTCAATTTCAGTTTGGAAATATGACGTAGTAAACAAACCTTATATTTTTTCATTCGAACTACCCAATCATTTTACCAACTTCAGTAAAATAGTAGCTCTAATAAATAAGATGATAGAAAAATTCCAACAAATTATCAGGTACCTACCCTAATTGTAAAAAATCTTAAGGTTGTAATATGTGGACTTTGATCTCAATTTTTGAACAGTTATTCTATTCTATTTAAATTTCAAGCATATGAAGCCATTGAACAGTTTAATTTTCCCAATTATTTTGTCGCATTCGGTTTTATATTGCACTTAGTTTCATAAATTTGATATCTTTGCTATGTAAATTCAATTATTTGTAGGACGAATAAGGAATAGATCAGTTGCTTCATTTAGGTAATAAATATTTCACAGTATCTGAAAATATTTGTTGTTTGATGTCAAAAGTCGATAATAAATTGGGATTCATATAAACTGGAAAATGTTGAACCGCAGCTCAAATCAAAGATCTAAGAAGTCAGAAAGACAAGAATATATTAGTGAAGTATACCTAGGTGTATTAATTTACAAGAGAAGATGCCTTCAGAATACCGTTTGCAATAATTTTCAAGATGTAAAAAAAGTGTCAAAAATATATTCGAAGTAGATGGTACATCAGAAATTTGAACAGCAAAAGTTATTAGACCATTGAAATTTATCATTGCGGCTAGCCCCAACAAAATATACAAAGCTTCTCCAAATTAACATTATTAGCCAAATTCCTTGCATAGTTGTTTCAACTGTCGAATAGTTTTACTTCTTTGAATTTATGATTTATTATCGATTTCGGTCTACCAGTATCTTTTTGACGTCAGTTGTTTCTTGAGAATTATCGCAAATTTAGAAAAGTAGATGAGATCATCAATCTGTTCACACTGAGCTGTATACTGGAGAAAATATGGTTCAAAGCAATGAGAGATTCACAAGGAAATCATTCAGTTTGCACCTAGATTTATTGTTTTTTCCATATTTGCGGTAGATTATATTTCCTGTGATTATACATTGTTGTGTTACTATTCTTAAAGTACTGTGTATAGAACTCATAATGCTTAGCAGGTCACGAGAAGAGATTTGTCGAATCACTCTGTGTTATCTACAATGATGAGATTCTATAATTATTATCAAACATATATTTACTGTGCCGAAAATATGAACCAACTTGAAGTTGGGAGATTCGCAGGCCTTTTCTGTGAAACTTTATTCAAAGAGTTTTCAACAATTTTATTCTTTCGTGCATATGTTTGTATAGATTTCCGTCAAAGAATGTTATTTGCACACTTAGGTTCAATACTGCTAATTACTGGAGAAATTATTTTTCTAATTCTGATGTACCTAGTATCATTGAGTAAGAGTAAGCTGAGTAAAATAGAATTGCCCTAAGCAAAACGTCTAACTGAACCATATACCTTCATTCATCTGAACTTAATTTTGCAGTAATTTGGATTCATGCAGTAGATAATGATATAACAACAATTAAGTCTTTATCAGATTGCGTTGTTTTGCAGTCCTCAGTATCACTGTCATGAGCATAGGTATGATATGGAGAAAGATTTGATGAAAGATCCTTTCTCAAATATGGTACACTGATAAGATCTGATGAAATTGAAACGGCTTATTATATTGGTTGAAACGATAATTCTTTTTTTTCTATGAAAAATTTATTTTGATGAGCAACTCTCGAGAAACAAGAAAGCTTATAACGAGTCTGAAGCACACCGAGATGATTGTACTAGGAGAAGAAGAGTTTTCTCATTATTGAGGATAGTTAGCTTACTCACAAATCTGTTCAAGTCTCAACTATCGAATGAAATTCGATGTTGAATTTCTCGAAATATTGCTTCTATTCGTGTAATTAATTGGTATATGCCTTCAGCTGGATTTACACTCTGTTCAGTTTTTTTTTGGCATTTGTCTTAATCTTTTCAATACACCATTTCATTAATTTGATATTTCTTCTGTTTCATTTTCGTATTTTTCAATTATCAGAATTTATATCCGGGTCATTTGTGACATATTTTTAAATATCTGTTTATGAAATTTTCAACAAGATATACCTGATGCATCAAAGGGCGACATCTGTAAGTGAATTAGATATGATAATTGATTATCCCTTTGTTTTTGCTTCGTAATGCTATAGAATTCCATAGTCGCCATTGTCACTTTCAAACTACAAAATTTCCGTTTGAAGGTATACGTCTTACGTTGATTTGGTTTTTACTCTTTTTTTTTCATCCTATTTTATATTTAATTTGAGTTTGAATATGACGTAGTTGACAAACCTTACATTTATTTATTCGACCGACCCAATCATTTCACCAACTTCAGTAAAATATTAGCTCTAATAAATGAGATGATAGAAAATTTAAATGAATAAGCATCTTGAAAGATACACAGTGCATTAAAAATTTAGTTTGAATCAATAATAATTCATTTGGTGAATTCCTCAACAGTAATCAATAGTAATGCAACAATAATTTCAGCAAAGCTTACAAACAAAAAGCCAGAATATACTCTCTACGATTCTCATGAAATTTTTTCTTCATATAGGTTAGGTCTGAGAATCGGACAAAATCTACTTTTCATCCCTCTCAATTCTGAGGGTCGACCGAAGGGTGGTCCACCCATTAATTTTTATTTTTATTTTTCAGACAAAATTTTCTGTTCTATTTTTTTATGATATATAAATTCAAAAATACATACAACGCTAAATTTTCACCCCTCTACGATCAAACCCCTATTTTTTTCTATATATATACAAAAGAAAGTCGTATTAGTTACACTATTTATAACTCAAGAACGGCTTTATAGTTTTGGCTGAAAATTGGTGAAGAGGTAGCATAGAGCCAGGAGACGGACATAGGATACTTTTTTTCACCCCTCTACGATCAACACCTATTTTTTATTTGTTAAATTCCTTCGAAATGGCTCGACCGATTCTCATGAAATTTTGTGTTCATATCGGTTAGGTCTGGAATTCGGACAAAATCTACTTCTCATCCCTCTGAATTTTGAGTGTCGACCGACGGGTGGCTCGACCGATTCTCATGAAATTTTGTGTACATATCGGTTAGGTCTGGAAATCGGACAAAATCTACTTCTCATCCCTCTGAATTTTGAGGGTGGACCGAGGGGTCCACTTAATTTTTATTTTTGTTTTTCAGACAAAATTTTCTGTTCTATTTTTATGATATATTAATTCAAAAATACATACAACGCTAAATTTTTACCTCTCTACGATCAAACCCCTATTTTTTATTTGATAAATTCCTTCGAAATGGCTAGACCGATTCGCATGAAATTTTGTGTTCATATCGGTTAGGTCTGGAAATCGGACAAAATCTACTTCTCATCCCTCTGAATTTTGAGAGTCGACCGAGTGGTGGTCCAACCCTTAATTTTTATTTTTATTTTTCAGACAAAATTTTCTGTTCTATTTTCTTATGATATATAAATTCAAAAATACATACAACGCTAAATTTTGACCCCTCTACGAACAAACCCCTATTTTTTATTTGTTAAACTCCTCCAAAATGGCTAGACCGATTCTCATGATATTTTGTGTGCATATTAGTTAGGTCTGAGAATCGGACAACTATTTTTCTGTTCTATTTCTTTTATGTTACAGCATTCAAAAATACATACAACCCTAAATTTTCAACCCTCTACGATCAACTCCTATTTTTTACCGGGTTTTTGCCGGGTCAGATAGATTGATAGATAGATAGAAAGATAGATAGCTAGATAGATAGAATGATAGATAGATAGATAGTTAGATAGATAGAAAGATGGACAACCATCTGGTTAGAGAGATATATAGTTAGATAGGTAGATATACATCGGCACATAGATGAATAGATAAAAATAATTTATATGGCAGAACAACGTTTGCCGGGTCAGCTAGTATATATATATATATATATATATATATATATATATATATATATATATATATATATATTTATATATAGGTATATATAGATATATATATATATATATATATATATATATATATATATATATATATATATATATATATATATATATATATATATATATATATATATATATATATATATATATATATATATATATATATATATCTGCTATCTAACAAAATCCGGAAAATCGTGGTGCGGAGGGTCTAAACTGGATTACACATCAATTTCTGCATCTCACTGTTGACTTTTGATACAGTGCAGATTTTAGGGAAGTATACGATTGAAAAAACTCTTTCAAATATAGAGTATCTACTGGAGATGTCGAATAAGAACAGTTGTCTTTTATTTCTGTATTTGATAATTCACTTTGCTCTCATTACTCGATGTTTGTGTTTGATCACATATAGTCAGCTTCCTCAGAGGGCTCATTAGTTAACAATTATTATTATAACTATATATTATATTAACTATTATTTGTAAAAAAACTTTTGCTCTACAAGACATATCTGTAGAAGATCTAGTATGAATTGACAAAATCAAAAAACAATTGCTATGTGAAAAAAATTGCACCTTATAAAATTTTCGAGTGTTAAAATAATTTTTTTCGCATTTTCAAATAATGAACAGAGCGTGAATGAAGTTGGAAAAAAAGAAACAAAAAACCTCAACGAAAATCTGAGCAAAAGCATCAGAAGAATGAAATTTGTTTACTTATTGTGAAAACAAAGAACTCTGACCAGTGCTTTCAAATGCCATTATCATTAAAGAATGTAATGAATGTTTTGTGATCATTTCAGAGTCAACGCATTTCAACTGATCCTAAATAGGTACTTGGAATAAAATTTGTATCTTTGTTGAATGATTCTGTTGAACAACTAAATCAGATTCTGAATTATCTCAACTATAACAGAAAAAATTTCTGAGTATTGATGCTTTTTCTAATATAT
>JARQZK010004402.1:22500-25000 GCA_030704885.1 Cynegetis impunctata
TCTTCATATTTAAATGTTTCATTGACTCTGTTAGTTAGAGATGCTGCATTGAATGTTCTGTTGTTTGATTAAGATGTAAGTTTCCTTCTATACTCTCGTTTGTAAGTAGTATCATCTTTGTGTCTTTAAGTTTACCTAGCCTGATTGTTTCTCACTTTCTTAATATATATTTATATATATATATATATATATATATATATATATATATATATATATAAATATATATACATATATATATATATATATATATATATATATATATATATATATATATACACAGAAAAAAATAATGAGCCTGATATCAATCACTGCCAATGATTAACCGCATATTCATTATCATAACGTATTTTTCATTAGGACAATGTCCAAAATTTATTGATAATAATGAATTTCTGTGATTGATCAATCAACGATTTGGTTGTTATAATGAAATCTATGTCATTGTGATAATGTAATTGAATCATGAATCTAATGAAAAAAGTCATCCTTATAATGTTATTTACATCAGAACAATGTAAAAAATACATCAAGTTAATGACTACATAGTGATCAATACTATGTACCTTTAATCATCACGACACATTGTCATAATCCCTCTTTTAATAAAGCTATGTTCAATAGGCATAACATTAATGATTGAAAACATTAACCTATGTATAGTTCATCATAGCAATGCACTGCGTTCATCACCTAATGTTTTAAGTCATTCGGTCAATGTCCGAGAGCATTGGGACAATGCATAAAGATCATGGATTGATGAATTTCTTGCTGCACCCCCACCGTCTCAACGTAAATATGCCAAATGTCCGCCTAATTCGCTATACGACTATACGGGTATCTATCTAACGCTAACAGCCAAACGGTGAAGTATTATTTGTGTATAAGTAAATTTTTGTGGAAGCAGTTTCTTTAGAAGGTGGTAAGTACAGTAACTGTATTATTTTAATCTTGTTAGTTTTTTATAACATTTGAATAAAAGTTACGATTATATTTTTTGCCAGAATACAATCTCAAAAAAATAAGTAGTTACACTGAACACTGTTGAAAGAGACGAAAGAATGAAAACATGGTGTGTTTCGAGCACTTGTAGTAAAAATATATAAATGTATTGCATTTTGAACAATTCTTACATTATTTCGCGAACTACTATGAATTTTGCTATAAAAAATAGATATGCTCAATAATGGAACTTGCTCATACATTGTTTTGCTAAATACCCCTTTAAATTCAGTAAATTACTGAAAAGAAAATTGTATTTTCAAAAAATCTACTATTCACTAAAATTTGACGGTCTACACTATTTCAACATCATCTTGAAAAATAATCACTTATTGCAGGTTGTGACCATACTTGTGAGTGTGATCTGGATCTGAAGTAGAAACCGAAATATTCCATGCACCTTCATATTTATTCAGTATTTACTTTTCCCCAATACAAATCATGGTCAGACTACTATCTGTATAACAACCCAGAGCGCCATCCACCAAAGATATTGGAAACCAACAATTTACCGCTGAGATCGAAAATGCAGAAACCCGTCGCTAGAATACAAACTTCCTGACATGAGATGTCTACTTTGCAACTGTGGCGTAGGTATGTTTTTTTTTAAATTATTGAAGAATTTTCCTTGTTCACTTTATGTAATATATTAAATTGTCGATGGTCAACTGGTATATTTTTCATGATTTTTAATTTATTCTTGTAAAATTTTATGTAATACCTCTAATATTCAATATAATATAGCTATAGTTGCAACTAACTATTATAACATTACTTCTAGATTGATATGGACTCAACCATGAAGAACGAAAATGATAATTGTTTTCTCAAAAACTGTGAAAAAGAAGTGCGAAAATCATTGCATTTCTGTTCAAGGGCAATGTCAAAGACAAGGCGATTGAGTTTTTACTAGGCCCATTGGAAATCGAAAATATTGAGGAAAGTAGGCATCTGCTTCTGTAGATTGTGTTTTTGAGTGAATGGTGTTCACCCCGTGATGCTAATGTTAGTAGTTCAAAAAGAGCTTGATATTATCATTCTGTGTCAGATGGTTGTTTTAGTCAGGGTTGAAAGAGAACAATTTTTTCATTTGTTATGAAATCAAATGACAGCTTCAGAGTAATTTGATACATATTTCTTGAACATCATATTTAAAGTTCATAAGATACTCATTTCATTAAAAACTAGAGTCCCAATAAAAAAGAAACTCAGTTTTCTAATATCTGGAATTCACGACCATAATATATTTTTATTTCTAGATGACCGAGATGAGGCAGCCACCAACAAAGTTGTGAAGAAAAATATCACTGGAAAAATGAATAACACAAAATTTTCACTTACAGCACTCATTTTTATATCTTGCAAAAACACCACAAGAAATTGAAGAATGGATATACTTTTTTAATTCTAAGAAAACTTCAATTCAATCTTTCACAATTGACGAAGATATAACAAAAATTCAAGAAGAGTATACATACTTCGATGGAATTAGATATAAGTT
>JARQZK010004402.1:30000-147500 GCA_030704885.1 Cynegetis impunctata
TTATTGAAGAATTTTTTTTTTTCATTTTTTATACATATATTATATATATATATATACCGGGTGTAAATGAGTGATGGGCCACCCATATAACTTTTTAATGGATTCTTTGATTCTATTGAAATTTGGGTGGTTTATCTCAGACAAAATTTTGAGTTTTTTCACATACAAAATCAATATAGCTGACTTCCGGTTTCACAGAAAACGATATAAAAATTAAAAATTCAAATGTAACACCCCATATATTTTTAGATATTTTAATTCTGAGGCTTCAAATACATACATTCCATCTGTCAAAATTTTTTTTCATATTTCGTAAACAGGGTCGGTCTCAGGAGCAAATGGAACTAATGAGAATAAGATTTTTAATAATAACTTCGTTATTTAGGAATTGAGAAAACTGATGTGTGAATCATTTTGAAGGAATTTGAAGGAGCTTTTTGATATACAGGGTGGCCCATGTATGTTTCTATTTAAAAAACTGAGTTTTGGTTCGAAAAATAATTAAATCGTTAACAAACTTCACGAAAATGAATTTTTCGAAAAATACTTCGGGCGATATTTTAAATCAATTATCTATGATTTAGACGACGTCGCAGCCATCTACGATAAAAAAACAAGAAGAAAAACAAAATTGAAACGGCGCTAGAATTGACATTTGACAGATGGAATGTATGTATTTGAAGCCTATTAAAATATGTAAAAATATATATAGGGTGTTCCATTTAAATTTTTAATTTTTATATCGTTTTCTGTGAAACCGGAAGTCAGCCATACTGATTTAGTATGTGAAAAAATTCAAAATTATGTCTGAGATAAACTACCCAAATTTCAATAAAATCGAAAAATTGATTAAAAAGTTATAGGGGTGGCCCATCACTCATTTACACCCGGTATATATATATATATATATATATATATATATATATATATATATATATATATATATATATATATATATATATATATATATATATATATATATATATATATATATATATTTATATATTTATATATATATTTATTAATATATATATATATATATATATATAAATATAAATATATATATATATATATATATATATATATATATACATATATATATATTTATAAAATTATTTATTTTTATGTTAGTCCAAGATCCCGCGACGATCAGACCTTCGTTATTTTATAAAATCTGAAACTTCTTCCGAGTATGTACCTAATTCAGGATAAAACAATTCCCGACTATGAAGTTTGGATCAAGGTGGTTTTGTAAGGTAACAGGTAGCAAAGGTGTGAAAGATTGCACATTAAATTCTTTGAAGTATGAAGCTTATTTTTCATATATGTTATTTGAACTAACATTAGAAGTCATGTCGTCCATGGTCAGACACTTAGTATGGTTGCAACCATAGAGATAATACAGATAGAGCAGGCATGCCTATAGGTGGGAGCGTCCTACGGGTAAAAATAGGAAGAGATTCGGGTAGATATGCTATCTCTCTCTAGCATTGCTTATGCGCATGCGTGATTTTAATGCGGCATTCGCTCTTTCTCAGGCACAATTTGACGCGCATGCGCCAGTACACAAGGACAGCATACGCATGTCATTCTCTCTCTTTTTCTAAAGGCCGGAAGCTCTCGCTTACACACGCGCCCATAGTATGCCTACTCTATCTGTATTACCTCTATGGTTGCAACCCACTGTTATTATTATATTGAATTATAATTAAACCAACGTTATAGTATAGAGGCTGAATTTTATATATGTTGCATGAGGAACTATCAAAAAATGTTTGCTGAGTGATCAGACAGTTTCGATGGCTCTGGCCGCGGTGATCGCAAAATAATATTGTATTCTCAGCGAAAATTTGAAATATGTCATCGTGTTCTGAAAGCTAGGAAAAACACATCCTCAAATATAAAGACATCATTTTGCCTCATGAATATACAGACAGTGGCTATGACAGAGAATGGTTAATCAATTGCAAGCGTTTAGAATTGATATTATCCTTGATCAATACTTTACACCATCGATTAAAGATTACAAACATTTCCAACGGTTTCAATCTGCACAATCAGAGTATGCCACAACCAGGCCTGAGCCTGAAGAATTGAAAAATTCATATTGTATTCATATTGAGCTACTGACGGATCGGTACCATTTATTGGTAACAAAACCATACACATACATATCAGAAAATATTATTCTTTCGCTATTGATGACTCCAACAACGTAGTATCAAGTGTTATTGAAGACTTGTCATCTCCGGAACATGAAGAAGCAGATAACAATATTGTATACCATAAGTGTGTAACATCAACTATCAAGCAAATATAATAATCCAGCGTTTCTCAACCTGTTAGGCGCGACGCTCTAGGGCGGACGTGAGCATTTTTTCTTTAGTATTACATTTTATCATATTGACGGCGAAAGATATAAATGAAATAATGATCTGCACACTCAATCCGAACAAATGCATTTTTTTGTAGAGTATTACATTTCTATTAGGTATTTGGGACGTGAGACACAAATAAATGAAATGATGATGTGCCCACTCAATCCAAACAAAAGACTTTCTTTTAGTATTACATGTCATTTTTAGAAGGGTCGCGAATCGTAAAAGGTTGAAACGCCGCCGTAGTAATTAAAACTGATATTGCTGCTATAATGATTGGTCATATGCACAACGTCAAGAATACTGGCAATAACTTAAGATATGTGGAACTGTCGAATATAAACGCAGAGTTGGGAAAATCTTACAGCTTACAGGGATATTATGCAATCATAGTACCTATATGATTATAATTAATCCTGCACTTTTTAGAAAAGGAAAATTGAAACCTCATAAAATATTTGAAAAATATGAAGAATACCCTAAAACTTTTAAGAAGTTCGGTGACAGCGAATTAATTGAAAATAATGATCATTAACATAACGTCTTCAATAATATTCAGAAATGTATATGCAATGTATACAATGTTGGTTAGATAAATGATATTGATGCAGCTCGGTTTGAAATATTCGTCGATTCGTATACGGTTTCTAATGTGAACGAAGCTTTTAACCGAAACTAATTACATAATATCGACGCTAGTAGTCTACTTCCTTGTAAAAGTGGGTTCCTGCAGCAATTTCTGTGACTAAATTATATATGCACTATTTGGAATAACCGCTTATTAATTGGTTCTATAAATTTTTGTTTTATTCCTTTACTGACATGAAGATTTTCTTAAATCATTTTTTGATTATTTAATTCTTAGCAGAATTATATATCATTATTTAGAAATAATTATGTTCAATGAAATTTTTCCATAACTCAAACGACATATCATAATACTGAGTAAATGGAACGTGCATAGTTGATAAATCGCAATAGGCCGAACGCACTATTTCAATCGCACCCTCTTGCATGTATTATATACCTTGCGCTCGCACCAACTGTAGACTTTTAATGTGTCTGACAGGGTGTAAGAACCATCAAAACAGTCTGATCACTTTAAAAACATACTCTGATAGTTCCTTCAGTAACATTTATATAAAATTCAGCTTTTATACTATAACTTGCTCCACGTAAAATTTCTAAACCATTTAACCCAATTTAATAATTAATTTATACATTTCTTGTTAACGGTTCGAAAATTTTTATACCACTTCCTAACCTAAATAAAATTTTAGGAAAAATCAAATACGAATGCTGATTAATATCGAATATTTTGATTGAATTTGCCCAGATTTTGATAGTTTTTGTCTGCGTCGAGAAGAATCACAAATACCAAAACTCAGGTCATTTCATCTGCTGAGGGTCTCTCAAAACCTGTGTTTCAGGAGGTATAAAACAGATTTAGAAGCCGCTGTCGTACCTTTTTCTTTATTGTCAATACAGTGCAATATTACTATTATGTAATAGTAACGAAAAAAATCAGTGAATGAAAAAATAAATTGTCTATTATTTCTGATCTTATTAAAACTAATATAAAAAGTCAAATAAAAAAGTATATAATTGAAACTGCTATATTGATTAATTTCACGTAACACTGATTATACATTCATTGAAGCTTCAAGTGTTTATAGGTACATATTTTAACGTAGAGATATCCCGGAAGCTTTGATTTAATTAATTCCATTTTCACTCTGGCAATTTACGGAAAGGGAGATAACTCCAGGCCTGAGTTTCTCAACAAATCTTGAACTGTCAGTTCTTATCAAACGGGATGTGCTATACCTACTAAGAATTGCCTGAGCTTTGTGTTTGCGGTGAGAAGGCACACTGATAGATTTCTCCCGGCAGATTCAATGGACCAATAATTAAATTGGGTCAAAAAGTGATCTTGAAAAAGAACAAATATTTCATAACTAGTTTTAGATTTCAGTCACAGCACATTTGCGTCATGCGTGGAAAAAGCATGCTCACATTATTTTGGACTTTAATGCACTACGCTTTGATTTTTAACACATATACACTGCCGACGAATTCTTCAGTCGTGAAGCCGATATAATGATTTTTGATAATTTTGCTTTAAACTCATCTCTTGAGTGGTAACTGTGAAAAAATAATATCAAAAATTCAAAACTGAGGTTTACTTCGTCCGGACTCAACATTTCGGTCAAGGAGATAAATTGTGAAAGGTAATGTGGAAAACGAAAATTATTAATCAAAATTGAGTTCAATAGAAACAGAAAAAAAATTCATTGAAAAATAAAATATATCAATATCCAAAAAATTAAAGAAAAACATTGATTATTCTTGACTGAAAAAAATTAGTATAAAACAAGCAGAATCAGTTATTTTTGAACATTAGGTATGTTTCCCGAATTAATTTTTACCAGATGAAGTTCTGTAAAAAATGAAAATTCTTTGAGAAGCAATTGATATGACAAAGAAAATTTTTGCTAGTTTTTCAATTACTCTGCAGATGGTTCATTCGAGCGTGAAGCCATAAGCCTATTTGAAGCCATTAAGTGGAAATTTTCAATATTCAATCTAATGAAACTTTGAATGAATTTCCAGTTATATATTTCCTGAAAGGGTTTTCGTTAAAATCAAGTTGAAAAGTTTTATAATGTTGTCTGAGAGAATTACCAAAAATTAAAAATTTTTAAAAGACCGCATTTTTGTTATTTATTTATTATCATTGATAGTAAATTTGAACTAATTTTCCGTAGTATTATGGACTTTTCTTTATATAATTATTTGTGAGTCATTGTATTCCTTCCTCTATTTACTTAATCGCTATAGAATTTTTTAACTTTGACTCCTTCTGAGATATTCAAGTCCATCAACCCGTTGAGCGCCGTCATTTCAACGGTAGAGGTGCAACTGGGACCTCATCTTTATTGAATATGAATCAATTAAATATATGTAGAAATTTTGTAACGTGGAGTATTCATTTCTTTGAGATCTGCTTTGGTGACCAGGAGGGCTGGAGGTGTATAGTGTAGTCAGCCAAGATCCACCCGGGGTTGTAGAGCAGCCTTGATGATGATGATGATGATGATGATTTTGTAACGTGTGTTTTTGAAAATTTTCAAAGTTTTTTTTCTTTATTTATGACGATTAATCACAAGAAGGAGGAATGCTTTGGCGAAGACAGCCTGAAAAATTTCAACATTCTGGAACGACCCTTTACATCAACCAATATACCTATGCTGAATAAATCTGTTGGTTCTCCTGCTGAAGCTTCAATATTAAGAAACAACCATATCGTATCAAATGAAGAAGTCCATAAACTGAAAGAAGCCGTTGGTCAGAGGAGAGTAATATGGAAGAAATAATCATCTTGTTATAAAAACTTTAGTTTCGAGCAAGGGGCTTCTAATTCCAGAAAATACACAAAGAAGGTGAACACTTTATGTCTATGTTTTCAGGTGCAGCATAAATTTATACAATAAGTGTAATGAATAGATAATTTCCATTGCCAAAACTAAAATAAAACATTTGTTTTTGACTACGAGTTTTTTCCCTTTATTCTCACAATCGGCCCGAGCTGAAGCGTACTTTAGCTACTTATATGGAAACAAATAGATATCGTGGCCACTAGTGGACACTTTCAACTGAAACCAAACCTAGCTAGTACACACCGGTGGGAACGTGATCCATGAGTCAACCACAAAAATGTCCACCGGTGAGCAAGCGGCGCTAAACGTTTCTGTTACTCAAAGATGAAGTAAAATGGAAAAGCCCCATCAGAAATAAAATGTAGTATGTACGCAATTAACCTTCGTAAACCTAGTATTGATAGCTAAATGTACAAGTATTGTCATGGTGGCACGTACTTCGGATGTTATGGATAGTTATGGAGTTGCTTAAGTTCAGTGAAAAAAAATAATTTGGAGACATGTACTTTACGTCTACATCAACAGCAATTATTGTCTTAGCCGTTGTAGCCGTCAGAAAAAAATTTTTCATTTGTATATTAGAGCAGATGCTTCCACTTGAGTTTGCAGTATAGCAGATAACGATCTAAAGTTAGTGCAATATATGCTCGCAAACAACCCACTATGGAAATAATCATACTAAATCATACCTAATTTACGTTTCTTTTTCTTATTGACACTATACATGTTTTTAAGTCTCAGGGTTTTCTTGAGAGTTCCCTCAAAAATAATATAGTAGAACGTAATCCTGCATTAATTTTCATTTCGATTCATTGAATTTTTTCGCCTTATATTGGCAAAACCATGTTATCAATTTCTATATATTTTGATGCTCTGAAAAAAAAGTTATGGTTTGATATATATAGAGAATTACCAAGAATTTTATGGTTAAACTCAAACTACTAATATCTTTTCATTTGAAATGCTCATATCTTTTCGCTCTTAATTTTTAGAGCTAAGGCGTTTCATAGAATTGTGTATATTCAATACTCTGGAAAAATGGTAAGTAGTTTCATATTTCAAGATTTACTAGGAATATAATAACGAAACAATATGTGTACATCTTCATTCCGATCGCTTGAAACTATTCGTCTGAATTTGAGTAAAATTGGTAAAATTATGAGTGAGACAGTCTTATCAATCAATATGTATGCTAAAATTGTTTGAACGAGTGATTGGTTGACACTTTTTATTTCAATTGCTCATAATATTTCGTCAAGTGATGAGCAAGACATATGAAAAGAGTTCTAACAGTATAATTATGTAACGTTAGATGTATATTACCATTTCGATTACTGGAAATTGTTTGCCTGATATTCAGCGAAACCTTCATATTGATTAATATGTATCTATATTCTCTGAATTGATGAAGACATTACAATATTATTAGAAATACCATATTTGGTTTGAACAGTTATTACAATAGAATCTATGATGCGGGTTTCCACCACACGGTGGCTTCATCACATAGTATATAAAATTCTTGGTATCTCAGTATAAATAAATTTCATTCCGGAAAGAAACCGATAAAAGCAAGAAATTCACTAGCAGTGTAATAGATAGGTAATCTTTCAAGAAAACTAGAAGATGTCACATCAAATATTAAATGTATTCAGCAATATGGATGATTTAAGTCAGCTATTTCATGTTGGAAATGATGAAGTGAAGTATTTTGTTCAGTAGTATCTGTATGTGATCTTTTATGAAAAATTACAGCCCTATTTATTGTTGGATTTAGTTATAGTGGAATCTAAAAAATTGATAGACTTATTCTTTTCCATCTATGCTGTGAATTTCATATAAGAATGTAAAGAATAGAATTCGAAAAATATTCATTTGTCTATCGGTTTCCTTAAAAAATACTAAAATGAGTCTACACCAAAAAATAACTGTTTTACTGAATGGACGATAGTTAATAATTATTTTGTTTATATTCTTCATGAATATTAGAGCAAACAAGAGCTTCAATGGGTTTTCATTATCAAACCTTTTCAACTACTAGATATAGATTGTTTTACGAATTCAAAATAATTGTGACTGAAACTCTCAAACAAATCCACACTAAGAAAATAATTTTGAACTGAATTGAATGATATGATTTTAGTGACTATGTTATGAGTGTTTGTAATGCAGTAGCATGCTAGGAAATAAATGAAAGGCCGAATGACAAAAGTCGTCTATGTGGTAACTCTATATATCTGATATTTTCGATCAATTTCAGAAAATTTTTAATTGATAGTTTTACTTCAAATGTGAAGGAAGCCTATATATAATTTTAATTGAAATCTGTCAAATAGTATATGCTGACGAAATAACCGGGAAGTGGAAGCCATACAAATCAACAGGTATAAGAATTCTGATATCTTATCAAATGAACAAATAACTTTATATCATTCATCCTGCTGAATATACTCAATATCTGATGTATGTGCAAGTTTTTTCGAAGGAATCGATCAAACGAAGTCACCGTGTGAAAAGCACAGATTTATAAATGTGTTTTTTCCATAATGTATTAATAATCTAGAAAATTTGTTACACTGACATATAGTCAAGTTATGAAAGGTTTCTATGAGTATTATAATAAACCTTGATGTAAATGTTAATTTTCATTCGATATATTTTAGTCGAATGAAATCCGAAATCTGAAAAATTGGTTATCACTGGACATGCCTGAACAGTTAACAGAAATCAAGAACTGAAGAGTAGGTCAATCTAACAATTTCATATCAATCGCTCTCAATTTGTTGCTAAATGGTGACCGACTCCATCTCATTTATTTCAAACTATATCCTCACGCTGATAAGTTGAATAAATATTACCACGATTATAATTCTCCAAAATTTTTCGTCAAATAGTTATCCCGAATTATATGGATTTTCATATTCTGAAAATTTTCATACAACTGAATTCATGAGAAGGGATACTTAGATTATTTCATTAAAACCTAGGTAGCCTGAATCTTCATTTTCATTTCGATAGGAACGAATTGACAAATTTCAAATTTTCATGAAGAAATTGAGGATAATATTATTTTGGCATCCATTAGTTTGAAACAATTAACATTCGAAAAAAATTTGTAGCCACGAAAATAATTACTGATAATTCTATAAAACGAATTCCAAACTGAAGGTCACCAACTTAAACGTGATCATTGAATAACTCTATGCAGAATCTTTCGTAATTTTCATTCTGTGGAATGTTTTCATCTTTAGATCATTTAGATAGATCATTTGTACAAAATTGGAACATTCGAATAGCGCATACAGACTTAGCTTGTTGAAATTTGTTAGCCATAGTACTAAAATACACAAGCATGTATAAAAATTGAATATATAATTCACGTTTTAAGACATACTCTGGATGATCAACTGAACACCCATTTTCCAGAGTCTTATAATACATAGTGATTGAATAGACAGTTTTACTAAACACTGCTCGAATGATTCCGATTAATCGAAAAAAAAATATAAACTTCGCCTACGTTTGACTATCTTATTCTCAGTGACTCTTCTTATCTATCAAGTCTAATTTATTTTTCAGAGTAGAAAATACATAATAAATAATAAGACATTCTTGATTATCATGTGTCTTGAAATTATGAGCAATTGAAATAAAAATGCACACCTAACTTAAAATTAACTACTTTATTGTAAGTAACTGTTCATATATTCCACAAAACTAGAATACGTAGAAAAGTGTCAGCACTTGAGGGAAAATTTTGAGCAATTTGATTTAAAATTCACAGTAAGATCAAATTTCACTATTATACTCACAATACTTTTTTACATATATTAAGTGATAACCAAACTTCCAAAAAACTAAAATACAAAAGATTATATAAAACGCACCTGCATATTATTCAAAAAAATTATGAGCAACTTATATTAAAATTTTCATTCAAATAACTTCTAACTGTATAACAGTATCATTTTATACATCTGAAGTACCTAATAACCGAAAGTACTGAAATACGTAGCGATTGTTTAAGTGGTTTAGCTCAATATTTTGACAACAATTTCGAGCAATAAAAATGATACTGTTCACTTATCTTACGCTTCATTATATATAGAATATGTTATATTCTAGAAAATCTTGTTATATACAATTTTACAAAGTATTGAAATACCATAGAATGGTCTCAGACGTAACCTAGAGGTACAGCGTGAAAAGTCGAAATGGAAATTTACACAAAATGCATAGAAGTAGATATGATTATTTCGACCTACATTAGGCGAACAACTTGGAGTATGCAGAATGAAAGAAATGCTCACGTTTCACTACTATATTTTAAGTAACTCTTTCTATATAACTAGTTCAATCTTTTTTCCAGAATGTTAAAAAGGCAGGAATTAATGGAGAAAAGAAAAAAATTATGAAAAATATTAATGAGAATATTTTCTAACCTTAGGTTTCCCCTTTAAAACTCTTTGTAGGTAGCTCTTTTCGTAAGTCTAGTGATAATAATATTGATCTTAGTGAGTATAGTCTGATTTGTATAGCGCTAATATAAATTGAGAAATTCGAGACTGTGTTATTTAATAAATATATAACCATTAGTCATATCACCTATCGATAATATATATATATATATAAGTGAGAATTATTCGTGTTAAACGAAAAACACGCCCGAGGTTATAAAATTAAGTGAACTAGGACATTTATTTGAAACTAATCAAACAAACCTCCTAGCGGAGCTGGTTATTAGAGTTCACGAAGCATCGAAATACATACATCTACCCTAGACGGTAATTGTTAGAAATGTTAGTTTGTTTATAACAATCGATGGAAATTGATAGACAGACTGTTGCGCCCTTATTGGGGCTCATCAGTATCATCTATCCATTTTTTCCATTGCGATAAAATTCGGAGCGATTGCTGCTTGCGGTATGTAAATGTTGAATCACACCGAATTGATGTGTCAACTTTACCCTGGCAGATATAGTAGCCACCTTCGGGTGTTCCGGACACACGAGTTATCGTTGCCGAAATGTTTTCGTCTGTCTGAAAGATGTGGTTCAATTGTTTCCGACTGGTGGCGCTGTGTCATATTTATATGCCATAGAGTTACTAGAAGGAAAATGTATGACCGTTTGAAATGTTGGTTTGGTTATCACTTTCGATGTCCTCCGAAACACGGTATATATATATATATATATATATATATATATATATATATATATATATATATATATATATATATATATATATATATATATATATATATATATATATATATATAAATATATATATATATATATATATATATAATAGTTGGTGATACCATACCATACGAACATGCCCAAAAAATACATTATTAGTTATACTGTTCAACCTCAAATTTTTTTAATCGATAATTACTAGATAAATTAGGAATATCTATAGCATGAAATAATCGTTTTTCTACCTCGTCTACATTCCTAGCTACTGGCATTGACGCTCTTACTTCTAATTTCGAAGGATTTTCAATTTGAAGTGATGTGTAAATTATATATTTTTCTTGTGAGGCTGAGAATGGTTATTATTTGAGAAAATATATTGATCATCTAACTATTTCCGAACGGATGATATTTCCGTCAAGTTATTCTAAAGTATTCAGAAATAAGATGATAGAAACTCAAGAAATTCATATTTTCAAAATTGTTTGAACATATTGAATATAATATCTATACCTATATATATATATATATATATATATATATATATATATATATATATTTATATATAGATATATATATATATATATATATATATATATATATATATATATATATATATATATATATATATATATATATATAAATATATATATATATATATATATATATATATATATATATATATATATATATATATATATATATATATATATATATGTATATATATATATATATATATATATGTAATTATTCAATAAATCTTTTGTATTGATTCATTATTTTCAAAGATAAAAAATATTAGAGGGTTAAGAACCAAATTATTCATGAGATTTCAGACGTTTCACGAAAGCAAAGTCATGCAGCAATAAACTCTCAATGTATATATAGTCCAAGATTCCGGAGCCCCCAGAAAATAGTTATTTTCTCAGCTATACTATGTGTAAGATGAAGTATTGTTCGTATGTATGTTTTTTGAGTGTGTGCATACCTACTAACTTCGGCCGACAGCCAATTTCTAGGTGTTAGGTGGTAAAGGTAGTCAAAATCTTAATTTTCTCTTCTTTGAGTGTCATGGTTGATTTCATATAATGCTTCTCAGAATATTGTAAGAATTAATAATTATTTCTGCCAGACACTTCCCTTCGGCGGATGTCATTCGCGTTATACTCGTAACTTTATAGCAGAGTCCAGAAATGCAGAAAATTCTAAAAGTTGGTAAAATAACACTTTATGGTTATCGACTAACTCTAGATCCTCCTGATATAGTGCCACCACTTTTTCTACTTTAAAAACCATATTATCAGTGATATGATTCAGTAAGTGAAATTATTTCTGAATACTTCTATACTTAAAACTTGACGAAAAAGTCATCCATTCGGAGAGAGTTCGATAATAAATTCATTTCCTTATAAAATAACCATTCGCAGCCTAAGGAGAAAAACAGATGCTTCAGTCCACATCAGTTCAAATTGTGAATCCTTCGAATAAGAAGAATGAGCGTCAGTGCCAGTAGCCAGAAAATGGAAGAGTTACAGCCTCTAACATGGAATAAATTTGATACAAGAGGTAGAAACATAATTAATTGATTCTATAGATAATACTGATTTCTCGTCTGAATATATATATATATATATATATATATATATATATATATATATATATATATAGATATATATATATATATATAATATATATATATATATATATATATATATATATATATATATATATATATATATATATATATATATATATATATATATATATATATAATATATATATATATATATATATATATATATATATATATATATATATATATATATTATATATATATATATATATATATATATATATATATATATATATATATATAATATATATATATTATATATATATATATATATATATATATATATATATAATATATATATATATATATATATATATATATATATATACCTATATATATATATATATATATATATATATATATATATATATATATATATATATACAGGGTGATTCATTAAGGTTGGCGACCGGCCGTATCTCGGAAGCCGTATGTCCTAGAATTTAGGGAAAAAAATTCTTATGTGCGAATTTGCCCTAAAAAAATGATTTAAAATGTTTTTGAGTCCATAGTTTTCCACTAGGTGGCGTAAACTACCACTTATAAAATATAATTGTATTTTTTGAGAAATATTCCCCAATTTAGGCTGGTAAAGCATATCAAATTTAGAAACTACTGCGCCAATTCCACAACTCTTGTCAGATTCATTTTTCTGTATTACCTATTCTGAAATGGTGGGGGAAGTTCGCTTTCTTTGACATAAAAAAGACTGTAACTCCATAATGCATCAACCGATTTTCGAAAACGTAGACTCTATGCAAAGAGTATTGAATGTAGATTTCAGTAACAAATAACAAAAATACTTTCAATTTTCCAATCGGCAACTAGAGGGCGTTATGTAACACCTAGCTCTATTTATGATTTCTTTTGAGAAATTTCTCATGCAATGTTATAAATCTAACTTGCTAACAAAAAGCCAAATTTGATGACTTATTGACCAGTTAAAACCGCAAACTAATATCTCTTTTCATTACAAAGATATTGGCATTTTTTTATGAGTGTTGATGATTGTTGGCTCGCCCTGTAAGGTGGAAGAGAAATTATGTTGCTAAAATTGTTTTGAAAATAAAATAACAAGTAGAAACGCATCACCAAAAAAAATTTTTTAACATTACATAATGAAACAAAACTAAGGGAGCTACTCATAACAGAAATTTACAAAACGCACCCACTATCTCATTATTTTAAATACTCAAAATGCTTGCCATTATTTGCTTTGAACTAATTCGGATAAAAATTTTTGGGTAAAAATTCAATCCCAAATCTCTCAAACGGTCTCTTATAGTTTTATGTTCATGGACGAGCTGCAATATTACGAATGATGTTAAACTGTTGAGAGATAGATGTTTCAAAAGTCAGCAAGTTACCTATGGAAATGAAACCAATGTTTTATGATTGTTTACTTTCAAGTTTTTGATGCTGTCAAATTTATTCTGACTGTTTGCAAACTAACTCTTTTATAATGCCTTCTTATTCAAATAGAGAGGCATATGATATGCCCAGTATATATTTTAAAAGTCTACAAAATGAAGTAATTGCTGAACGGGAGTAGGTATGCGATACGATATCCTGAAAGATGGCGTCATTCTCGGAAATTATTCAAAAGATTGGCACAAAGATTGCGAGAAACTGGCAATGTTCAAGCTGTCGCATTAAGAAATAGGATACGTAGAAGTCGCAATGAAAAAATGTTATTAACGTATTAACGTGTTAGTTAAGTCTGAACCCCATTTGAGTATTCGAAAAATTGCAAGAGATCTAGGATTGAATTATTCTTTGGTGCAAAGAATATTAAAGGATTATAAAATGCACACTTATCATATTATTTCACAACAGCATGAAATAAGCCCAGACAAAAATTGTAGATCAGATAATTATCTATGAAAAATTTCAAAATACTTTTTCTTCTAAGAGTCGCTGTTTTTGAGATATAACGATTCAAAAAGTTGAAAGAGTTGTAATCGTCATAATATGCACGTTTCAACGCCACCTTTGAGCTAGTGTTTTTTTGCATTTCTTTCAACTTCTGAATCGTTAATCTCAAAAACGGTGGCTCTGAGGAAAAAATTTATGAAATCGTTTTTTATAGATAATTAGGTGATCTACAATTTTTGTCTGAACTAATTTCATGATAAAACTTACTGCTTCGCTGAAAATCGCAAAAAAAACCGTTTTTATGATATTCGAACCCGAGTAAATTTTTTGCACTTATCAGATCGATGAATACTTTTCAGATTTCATTTATAATGGTGTTTTGAACAATCGTACCAATTTTCAGATGGGTGCGAATTCTTATAACTTCACTCCTATTTTTAGGTCTAATTTGACCGGACTTTTTTGTGTCATTATGTAATGTTGATAAATATTTTCATGATGCGTTTCTACTTGTCATTTTTTTTTCAAAACAATTTTAGCAACATAATTCCTCTTCCACCTTACAGGGCGAGCCAACAATCACCAACACTCATCAAAAAATGCCAATATCTTTGGAATGAAAAGACATATCAATTCGCGATTTTGACAGGTCAATAAGTCATCAAATTTGGCTTTTTGTTAGCTAGTTACATTTATAGCATTGTATTTGAAATTTCTCAAAAAAAAAAATCATAAATAGAGCTAGGTGTTACATAACGCCCTCTAGTTGCCGACTGGAAAATTAAAAGGGTTTTTGTTATTTGTTACTGAAATCTACATTCAATACTCTTTGCATAGAGTCTACGTTTTCGAAAATCGGTTCATGCATTATGGAGTTACAGTCTTTTTTATGTCAAAGAAAGAGAACTTTCCCCACCATTCCAGAATAGGTAATACAGAAAAATGACATCAACAAAAGTTGTGGAATTAGGACAGTTGTTCCTAAATTTGATATTTTTTACCAGCCTAAATTAGGGAATATTTCGTAAAAAATCCAATTATATTTTATAAGTGGTAGTTTGCGCCACCTAGCGAAAAACTATGGACTCAAAAACATTTTTAATCATTTTTTTAGGGCAGATTTGCACATAAGAATTTTTTTCCCCAAATTCTAGGACATACGGTTTCCGAGATACGGCCGGTCGCCACCCTTAATGAATCACCCTGTATATATATATATATATATATATATATATATATATATATATATATATATATATATATATATATATATATATATATATATATATATATATATATATATATATATATATATATATATATATATATATATATATATAGGGTTGCCATCCGCTTGGGTTTCTCCGGATTTGTCCTAGTTTAGGGGGCGTCCGGGGGTCGTCGGGGCGGGGCTTTCAAAATATGTCCGGGTGTGTGGAGCTTGAGTTTCAGTGACGGAGATGAGCTATTAAATGCAAACCAGTTGTGGCCGAATTTTTTCAAACATCTATATTCTAAACTGCCCAAAATTGCATAGTAATATACCAGCTCACAATGCGAATGTAGAGTGAGTTTTTTCGCTAGGGTCGCAGTAATAAAGGAAGGAGAGAAACTTGCTAAATACACAATCATACGATTTCTTCTCTGATCGAAATAAAGTCTAATTTTAGAGACTTGAGTTGCTTCGACTTTTACAAATTGATGATGAAAAATAAAGACATTTTGGGAGAAATTGGCAAGTCTGAAAAATTCGAAGTTAAGTTGAATTAGTAAAAAGTACTTGATCTCGTTAAAATTAGAACTTGTTACTTACTTTTGATTTATAGTTAATAAATAATTTAGACTTTTGGGTACCTAACCTATCTAACCGAACTAGATTACCTAACCTATAATTTGCTATTACAATGTAGAATCTAGTCTATTTGATTTTTGATCTACCAAAAATTATCGTCATGAGTTGTTTTTTATTTGATGATACCAAAAAAAAGAGAAAACTGTAAACTGTGTATAGTAGAATTTTATTTGTTTTTTGTTCTTCTGTTTATATGGCAAACAAGCGGTTTCAATTTCAAATGAATGAAAAAATTAAAATATATATATATATATATATATATATATATATATATATATATATATATATATATATATATATATATATATATGTGTACTCACATATAAAGCAGATGCCGGACAAAAATTTTAAAAACCCCGGACATTTCTGTGATATTTTGTTTTTCCCCGGTGTATATATATATATATATATATATATATATATATATATATATAAGGGTGAACGTCTATGTTGAAATTGAAGCTACCCATATTCTGATTTATATACCAAGCATTTACCTATACAGTTGGTTTATAGTATTATTAAGATCATCAAAGGGAAAATAGATTATTCATTTATTTTAACCAGAGCCTGAACACTCATATGTATATAACACTAAAAATCATAATAAAATGAGTTTTTTTTAGCTTTCAGTAGAATCCAAAATTCTTCAATATCCATATAATTCAAATCTACGTATGCTTCAAGATCAGTGAGTGAGAATATTTCATCCATTATGAAACTCCATAAAATTCAATGTATTTTTTTGTTCACGCTTCATGGAAGTTGCTTATCCTTCTGAAGGGTAGGTAATAAAAATTTTAAATTTTTTTGTTAGAAATGGATCAATCCTCATCTTTCTTTTTGTCCATATCTGGGATGAAATAAATATAAAATAAGATATAACACGAAATCGTACGTGCTCCCGTTTTGTGCGGAGCATTTTCATGAAAGCCTCTCAGAATCCTAAACGGAACGGCGCAGCACAATAGGGGCGAAGGGATGAAAAGAAAATAACTTTAATTCCGTATTCACATATATTTCAACGTGAATACCCTTTCTTCCAAGAAATATGACCGGATATAATATTATCCCCTTAGCTTTTCGGCAAAGTACATAAGCCTTCCGTGAACAGAAAAAGTCACTGTTGAGTGATTCAGCATTTCAATATGCAACTTCATTATTTGACAGCAGTTTCCATTAAACTATAGAAATCGTTTTCAGCTTCCATTATTACGATGAATATGAATATTTTGTTTCATTCTCTTTTATTCTTTCAGTGTCTTAGAAATCTAACAACATATTACATGTAGTTCTTTTCCACTCTTATTTGGATTAAAGTGAATGAAAGAAAGGAATTTCCTCTATTTGTCAATAGTCGGAATGTTGTATTGTCTGTTTTTACAACATAGAAAGCTAGGTAGGCATAGTAGAACAGATCCAATATTATAGTCGAGTCAATAAAGCTCTTTCCGTTTTTTAATGTTATTTGAAATCAAAAATCTTATAGAGAAGAGAAATAGTTATTTTTATTGTTGAAACTATATAGACGTTATTTATATAAAAAAAATTAGTTTTTACGCGGTTTTCTTTGAAAGAATTGTTGATCTAAGGAAAACGACGAAATCAACGCAATACGATAATTTTGAACAATGTGAAACGGATGTTTTTTCACATTATCGATGGTGGTATGTTACTTCACAGATTGAAATGGGAAAAATACACAAAGTTTATTGATATTTTTCAACAGTATATCAGACATTCACGTAATATCTATGGTACCAACGTTAAAGTTGTTTTTGATTGATACAATAATAATGGAACTGAAGCGTCTGAGAGAATTCGTAGATATAAAAGTAATACTACAATCGATTATTTTTTTGAAGAAAACATGCCTGTTAATACAACTAAATAGAATTTTTCAGAAAACAGTATAAATAAAAATAGGTTTATCAATCTTCTCTGCAAAAAGTTAGCCCAAAAATAATATTGAGTGGAGTCATGCAGAAAGCGATGCAGATATTGATCGCTTAGCACCTGATCATAAAGAAATTTTTCTCTTGAAACCTGTCAAAAATAATATCTTACAACGAGTTTACTATACAAAAATCATGTTAATGATAGGTATATCCAAATATTATCAAAAATCATCTCTTTTTCATTCATGCATTCACTGGATGTGATACAGCAACTGCTTTTTATATTGAAGGAAAAAATAGTTTTATTGAAATTTTTAATACTTACTGATCAGAAATTACGCGCAGCAGCTGAAGCTTTCATGGTTCAAGAAAAACGTGAAGAAATACATTTTGACGGCGGTATTCATTGTATTCTCACCATGTATGGTGCTAAAACTGCTAAAAGCTTGAATGAACTGCGATACAAGCGTTTCATAACATATAATAAGCTTCAAAAGACAAGAGCATACAACTCAGCTCGACACCTCTATCAGAGGATGCGGCAACATATTAAAAGAGTTTACCTTCGAGTGCAATAATACAAAAATAATGCTTCAATACCTCTCGAAGATTGGGGTTTGCAAAAAGATCGTTACTTAAAACCAATTACAATGACACAACCCGCAGCACCGAAGAACGTTTTAAAATTTATATTTTGTTTTTGCAAAACGAAATGCGGTTCAGCGTGTGGCTGTAGAAAAAGTGGTTTGCATTGATCACCCGCCTGCATTCTATGCAGTGGAAGTGAATGTGATAATCACCCACCATCTGATGAAGATTAAGTTTTCAACAGGCAAATTAATTGTAAAATTTAAATGTTCTTTTTTCAAAATTAAAACAGAAATTGACAAAATTACTCGTGTAGTGTTATTTTTTGATTAGAGTCAATGAAAAAATTGAGCTAAATTATTCTGTTATTTAATAATGAATGATAGATTATTATTTTATATGATCATAAATAATGAATTATTCTATTGTTTTATAATAAATAATAGAAAAGTAATGAAGCTGAGATCTTATTTTCTCATATAAATTACATACATATTGTTTGAACAATAAAAATAATTATTTCCCTCCTCTGAAAGATTTCTGATTTTCAATAATATAAAAAAACAGAAATAAAAAAAAAATTATCTAAATCGGAGCTGTTTCTGAGGATTTTCGAAGTTTGCCTGTTTTACGGCTTCATTGACGTGACTTTTATGATAGGTTTAGAAATTATGACTTGTTTTTCTGAAATTCAGGTAAGATCGAAGAGACGAAATGCAAAGAAGACTTATTGAATGCTTGTTCAATCAGATCGTTATTATACAGTTAGCAATAAGGCGTTTTGATTCATTTATTTCACTAATCAGATTCTTCTTTTATTAGTCAAATAAAAATTTCCTTTCACGTTTAGATCATTTTGCCTACTTCAAGTCTGATTTAAAATTTTGTATCTATGAGGATATGCATTTTTGAGACATATGACAATCATTCTTCTCTAATAAGAAATATTCCTAATTTTATGACCTAAAGACTGTCAAATTATTATAATTTTCGATTAGTGTATTCTCGAGATATTGAAACTTCTTCAAAACGTTCATCCATTCAGTTCGAATGATATTTATGAACCTCAATGAAAGTTATTTTCTCCCTGAATGTTATGATGATGTTATTTTGTTACACAACGGTTTTAGAATTAAATTTGTTAAATTCTTCCGAACGTCTGCTAGTGCTCTGAAAATGAAATAAAATATCCATATTCACTTACACGCATAGAGGTTTGGATAAATAATTAACGATTGAAGAAAAAATCAAGTTGTTATGGTTCAGTTCAATGTATGAAGTTGTATTCTTCGTGAATGTTCCCTAACAACACAGGGATGTCCTAGGTATATCCTTTCGATGTACCGCGGTACAAAGACATGATTGGGATATCCAGGGGATGTCCCGCATAATTTGTCCAGAGGACATCCCATCTGGAATATCCATAGGATATCCCATTCATATCCCTGGAATTTTCGATATCCACTCCCATATATAATAAGAATGATAGAAACTCGTCGAAATGTTGAAAGTGTTTGTTTTTCTTCTGGATAATAATTATGGAGAAAAATGAAATATATCTTATACATTTCTGGGAAGTGACCATTTCACAAGTAGAAAATTATTCCTTTTGGCAACATTGTTTGAATTATTTGGTGTTCTGTCAACAATGTAAATTAACCTCATAATATACCTAATGCGCAAGTTTGTTTTCTTTGTTAGAAGATCAACGGCATTCTGCATTCTTATTGTTTGTGATTGGCCATTTTCGTGAGCATTTGAAGGATTTTATCAGTTGATATAAGGTGTAGTTGAACAATTGAAAAAATTGAATTTAAGGTTGGTATAATATTAAAATATTTAATGTACTCTTTTGAATCAAATAATTGATTCAATAATATATGGTTAACCCATTCTGAATATTATGTTTATAGTTTATTCATTAAGGGCCAAGGAGAGAAGCCACAGAGAAAAAGATGATGCAATAATGCCTGCAACAGATGCACCGTCACCCTAAAATATATATGTATAATTTTAAACTGATTAATTCATCTAGTTTCTTTTATTTATCTATCATATGAATTTATATTTAGATTGAGTTTTTGTTTGTAGTTTTTTTAATTTTTCTCTATTCTTTTGTTGATTTATCATAAATATATATATATATATATATATATATATATATATATATATATATATATATATATATATATATATATATATATATATATATATATATATATATATATATATATAATACAAGCCGAAAAATTGAATCCAGTCTACAGCAAAAACCATATTTTTTAAATTTCTGAAATTTGGTGAGAAGTTAAGTCTGATCATGTAGATTCCCACTAAGACGGGGTTTTTTAAAATTCCGCCGTTAAGGGGTTGAAAAAGGGTAAAACGTGTTTTTTGATGTTTCTCGGAAAATAATGGACTTAGCTATCCCGTTCTTCCACTAAAATGTTAAGTAAAATGAACTCTAGAAAGTGGTTTCTCAGTTTTTCGAAATTATATCATTTAGGGGTGCAAAAGGGGTAAGGCTGTTTTTTTCATATTGGCTATTTCCGGCAAAATAATCGACTTAGCGATTCCGTTTTTCTACTACAATGTTCCTTATAATTTTATCAAAAAAACATTTTCTGCATTCTTTGATGTTGTTTCATTTAGGGGTTGAAAGAGGGTGAAATGTGTTTTTCGTATATTGGCTATTTTTGGCTGATTCTCGCAAAATAATGGACTTAGCGATCCCGCTCTTTCACGAAAATGTTAAGTAAAATTAACTCTAGAGAGTAGTTTCTCAGTTTTTTGAAATTCCATCATTTAGGGTGCTAAAGGGGTAAGCCTGTTTTTTTTATATTGGCTATTTCTGGCAAAATAATCGACTTAGCGATTCCGTTCTTCCACTACAATGTTCCTTATATTTTTATTAAAAACCCATTTTCTGCATTTTTTGATGTTGTATCATTTAGGGGTTGAAAGAGGGTGAAATGTGTTTTTCGTATATTGGCTATTTTTGGCTGAATCTTGCAAAATAATGGACTCAGTGATCCCGCTCTTTCACGAAAATATTAAGTAAAATTAACTTTAGAAAGTAGTTTCTCAGTTTTTTGAAATCCCATCATTGCGGGGTTGAACGGAAGTAGAATAAATTTTTGGTATATTGGCTATAAAGTGTATCTATAAAATTTTTGATAAGTATTACGTACGATACGCAATATGTACGAAAACTATATCTTAATAAATTCATACGTATACATATATGGTTACGCGGGCGAAGCCGCGACGGGTCCCGCTAGTATATATATATATATATATATATATATATATATATATAGATATATATATATATATATATATATATATATATATATATATATATAGGAACAATGAAAGTTTAGCTCTGACAGGTTAATTTAATTAATTATTATAAACGAATAAAAGTATAAAATTGTACGTTTCGGTGGTACATCCACCTTCTTCAGCACTCGATATATAAATCACAAACAACCTGTAAAACGTATTATCATCAGTGATGCCGATATATCAGACGATAGGGTACACAACCTTAAATATAACATACATACATATAGAATCAATTAATACAATAATTTCGTCAAGAACATCTACAATAAAATCAAACTCAATCAACTAATATAAACACATTAAAAACAAACCGCCTGTCATATGGTATGTCATGTCATTTGTCTTGTCATTATTTTATTCTTTATGTTCGTGTATTTGGTCTTGTCAATAGTGGAAGGTATGTCTGACTTAGTTGTTTAATGTCTTGTCTGTCATTTACCGTGTTTTCTAAGTTTAATTGTATATGAATCATTTCCAAAAACTCCCTTTGTTTTTGTTTTGCTTCCACTCCTAATATAACCGTTTGTTCATAGTCAAATGTGTGCCCTGTTGTAGTATGATGTTTGTTGAGAGCGGTACTTGCGTTTTTAGTGTATTTATGTGCGTTTAGTCTATCCTGTAGTCTCTGTGAGGTCTGTCCGATGTATCTCTTATCACAATCCTTACATGGTATACTGTATATCACATTGGACTTTTTGTTTGTGGGTGTTGCTAATCTTAACTTGCTATATATTTGTTTAATTTGGTTTCGAGGTTTGTTTATAATTTTGATGTTATATGGTGTTAAAATGTTTTTAATCTTATGGGACAATTTGTTTATATATGGTATGGCGACCGGTATTATAGATTCATTTGCTTTTTGTTTTGTCATTGTGTTGTATAGTCTGTCTACTCTTTGTTTTATCATTCCTTTTATCATCGTCATGTGGTAGTTGTTTAGTTTTAATTGTTCAGTCAAGTCCATCAGTATTTGTGGTCTTAATGCAGGCGAAGTCAATTTTATTGCTCTGTCTATATAACCGATGACTGTACCTTTCTTTTGTGTGATGTGATGGTTAGAGTGGAAATCTAATATGCGGTCTGTGTTTTGTTTTCTTTTATGCCATTGTGTTAGTATTTTGTCTTGTTGTTTTAGTAATGTCATATCTAAAAAGTCTAGTGTATTATTTCTTTGTTTTTCTATTGTGAATTTAAGTAGTGTGTGAGTGTTATCAAAGTCATGAAGGATATCCTGAATTATGTCAGGTGTCGTGATTACCAAACAGTCATCCACATATCGTCTAAAAAATACTGTTTCGTCGTATTTATTCATTATTTTCTCTTCTATATGTTCCATCACCATTTGTGCGATCACACTAGATATAGGGTTGCCCATTGCCACTCCTTTTATCTGCTTGTAGTGGCACTCTTCAAACTGGAAGTAGTTGTTATTCAGAATGTACGCTATTGTTTCATTGAATTCTTTTTGTGGAATGTCCGTATGTTCTTTTAGGTCGTTCCATCGTTCTTTTAGTGTTGTCTGTACTAATTCTCCTGGTATGTTTGTGTATAATGAAATAACGTCAAGTGAGTACAGTTTGTCTTGGTTGTTCGTTCTAATTTGGTCTAATTGTTCTTTCAGCTGTAACGAGTTTTTTATGTAATATTTGTTTTTATTAACTATATTTGACAATATATGTGCTAAGTATTTTGAAAGTTTACACAATGGTGATTGAACGCAAGAGACAATAGGGCGTAGTGGCATTTCTTCTTTGTGTATTTTTGGTAGGCCATAAATTTTCGAGGTTTTACTGTTGTGCGTTGATAAAGTTTTCGCGTCCTTTGTTGATATGTATCCCCTCTCTTGCCATTTTTTAACAATTTTGTTGTTTTCTTTTTCTAATGTTAATGTCATGTCTTTTTTGATCTTTGTATATGTTGTTTCATCATCTAGTATTCTGAATAACAACTACTTCCAGTTTGAAGAGTGCCACTACAAGCAGATAAAAGGAGTGGCAATGGGCAACCCTATATCTAGTGTGATCGCACAAATGGTGATGGAACATATAGAAGAGAAAATAATGAATAAATACGACGAAACAGTATTTTTTAGACGATATGTGGATGACTGTTTGGTAATCACGACACCTGACATAATTCAGGATATCCTTCATGACTTTGATAACACTCACACACTACTTAAATTCACAATAGAAAAACAAAGAAATAATACACTAGACTTTTTAGATATGACATTACTAAAACAACAAGACAAAATACTAACACAATGGCATAAAAGAAAACAAAACACAGACCGCATATTAGATTTCCACTCTAACCATCACATCACACAAAAGAAAGGTACAGTCATCGGTTATATAGACAGAGCAATAAAATTGACTTCGCCTGCATTAAGACCACAAATACTGATGGACTTGACTGAACAATTAAAACTAAACAACTACCCCATGACGATGATGAAAGGAATGATAAAACAAAGAGTAGACAGACTATACAACACAATGACAAAACAAAAAGCAAATGAATCTATAATACCGGTCGCCATACCATATATAAACAAATTGTCCCATAAGATTAAAAACATTTTAACACCATATAACATCAAAATTATAAACAAACCTCGGAACCAAATTAAACAAATATATAGCAAGTTAAAAGTAGCAACACCCACAAACAAAAAGTCCAATGTGATATACAGTATACCATGTAAGGATTGTGATAAGAGATACATCGGACAGACCTCACAGAGACTACAGGATAGACTAAACGCACATAAATACACTAAAAACGCAAGTACCGCTCTCAACAAACATCATACTACAACAGGGCACACATTTGACTATGAACAAACGGTTATATTAGGAGTGGAAGCAAAACAAAAACAAAGGGAGTTTTTGGAAATGATTCATATACAATTAAACTTAGAAAACACGGTAAATGACAGACAAGACATTAAACAACTAAGTCAGACATACCTTCCACTATTGACAAGACCAAATACACGAACATAAAGAATAAAATAATGACAAGACAAATGACATGACATACCATATGACAGACGGTTTGTTTTTAATGTGTTTATATTAGTTGATTGAGTTTGATTTTATTGTAGATGTTCTTGACGAAATTATTGTATTAATTGATTCTATATGTATGTATGTTATATTTAAGGTTGTGTACCCTATCGTCTGATATATCGGCATCACTGATGATAATACGTTTTACAGGTTGTTTGTGATTTATATATCGAGTGCTGAAGAAGGTGGATGTACCACCGAAACGTACAATTTTATACTTTTATTCGTTTATAATAATTAATTAAATTAACCTGTCAGAGCTAAACTTTCATTGTTCCCATATAACGTAAACAGGTAACAAATTCATATACATCTATATATATATATATATATATATATATATATATATATATATATATATATATATATATATATATATATATATATATATATATAATCTTTTGATAATTATTAGCAATAACAGGCTGGTTGAATCTTAAAAAACTCGATTTAATATAAATTGACGTTTCACTATGACATTCATAGTTATTCAAAAATTTGAACAAAATTGAAAATTCTTTGACATTTATTGACTTGATAAAATTGAATAGATAAGATTGATCTGTCTTGTTAAAAATTCTTTCAGTCTAATATTAACATTCAAAATTGTTTCATTAGAAGGCAAGGGAAACTACAGAAACCTTTACCTATGTAATGTTCGAAAATAATAATAATAGGGTACTATTTATTTAACAGAAAGAAATTAGTCACGGGAAAATATTAAAAAAGTAGAGCAGAACCATCGGTATAGAACGTTTATATGGAAGCAGCCATTGACACGTGTTTCGGACTCTTTGGTCCTCATCAGAACGGCGTAGCTAAGTATTAGATTGAAAATTTGGAGATGAAAATAGTTTAATAAATAAAATCCTCTGTTATGGAAGAAAATCACTTATTTGTGGTTTATTGTTTGAACTCTCCGGTATGGGAGATTTGGTCAAACTTTGCCACGGAGGCGATTAATTCCATCCGAGAGATCTTAGAAAGAGTAAATTGATATTAAAAAAGAAAATTAGTTTTGGGAAAATATTAAACAAGTAAAGCAAAAATTATCGGTATAGTTCGTTTATATGGAAGTAGCCGTTTTTAATGAAATTTTTATAATAAAATCCTCTGTTATGGAAGAAAATCACTTATTTGTGGTTTATAAAAACGGCTACTTCCATATAAACGAACTATACCGATAATTTTTGCTTTACTTGTTTAATATTTCCCAAAACTAATTTGCTTTTTTAATGTTAATTTACTCTTTCTGAGATCTCTCGGATGGAATTAATCGCCTCCGTGGCAAAGTTTGACCAAATCTCCCATACCGGAGAGTTCAAACAATAAACCACAAATAAGTGATTTTCTTCCATAACAGAGGATTTTATTATAAAAATTTCATTAAAAACGGCTACTTCCATATAAACGAACTATACCGATAATTTTTGCTTTACTTGTTTAATATTTTCCCAAAACTAATTTTCTTTTTTAATATCAATTTACTCTTTCTAAGATCTCTCGGATGGAATTAATCGCCTCCGTGGCAAAGTTTGACCAAATCTCCCATACCGGAGAGTTCAAACAATAAACCACAAATAAGTGATTTTCTTCCATAACAGAGGATTTTATTTATTAAACTATTTTCATCTCCAAATTTTCAATCTAATACGTAGCTACGCCGTTCTGATGAGGACCAAAGAGTCCGAAACACGTGTCAACGGCTGCTTCCATATAAACGTTCTATACCGATGGTTCTGCTCTACTTTTTTAATATTTTCCCGTGACTAATTTCTTTCTGTTAAATAAATAGTACCCTATTATTATTATTTTCGAACATTACATAGGTAAAGGTTTCTGTAGTTTCCCTTGCCTTCTAATGAAACAATTTTGAATGTTAATATTAGACTGAAAGAATTTTCAACAAGACAGATCAATCTTATCTATTCAATTTTATCAAGTCAATAAATGTCAAAGAATTTTCAATTTTGTTCAAATTTTTGAATAACTATGAATGTCATAGTGAAACGTCAATTTATTAATTAAATCGAGTTTTTTAAGATTCAACCAGCCTGTTATTGCTAATAATTATCAAAAGATTAAAAATAAATCACAGGCAACAACAATTCGAATAAATATATATATATATATATATATAAATATATATATATATATATATATATATATATATATATATATATATATATATATATGGGATGAGTTTTTGTTTATCGTTTTCTGTAATTATCATACTTTAACACAATGTAACATTCTTTCATGAATTAAACTTGTTTTGTGTTGAGAATCTTAGAATTTTTTTTCTCCAAATTTTTCATAAAATTCTTCAAATTATATGAATCAAGGAAATGGAAATGCCAGGACGTCCAGGGTATGTACCTCATATAGGGATATCCCTGGGACATACCAGAAGGACATCCCATGGGTGTCCTTTTCGGTGGAAAGTAGATGTCCCTGGGACGTCCCTAGTAGGTACCATGTCCCGACAAAAGATATCCCAGGGACGTCCTAGTAGCAAATGAAGGACGTCCCTGGGATGTACAGGGGATGTACTTGTGTCGTTAGAGTTACTATTTCGTTACACGACGGTTTTAGAGTTAAATTTGTTGATTCCTCCCAAACGCCAGCTAGCGCTCTGAAAATGAAAAAAGGATATAATATATTTATATACATTCACACAAACACACACATAGAGGTTTGGATGAATTAACGGTTGAAAAAAATTCCAGTTGTTATGTTTCAGTTCAATGTAATGATAAGTGCAGAAAGCGAATTCACCAGTGAAGTGACGATGTTTTGACTCTCGTAAAATTGATACTGAACGTTGAAAGATTGATTATTATAGTCTAAGATCCGAATCTACATCGACATTCATCGGGTTGACAATAAACTTAATTTATGATAAATTTCGTATATTAGAAAATATATTGAGAAGAGGTAGACGACAAAAATGCTGGACCGAATAATTTCAATTATTTTTAAAAAAATGATTTTTCATAAAATTCTGCAACATAAAGATAAAAATAAAATTTTATACTGGACTCAAAGTATAAAACATATAGAATGTACAGACGAGGGTTGACTATTATTTACCTGGACGAACTACTCGGTTGACAGGTATAAACAAGTATGTAAATACTAGTTACTTTCACAAGATAGGATAATAGAAAAAAATTTATATCAGCATAAGCGCTGTTTTATTCTGAATACGATGATATACGGTTGACTGCAAAAATCTCGGTCCTAATAGGGGTATACAAATTTGAAAGATTTAAATTTCAACGCGTGGGGAAACGAGTGACAAAAAGATCCGAGGTAAGTTTACCGTGTAATAATAAAGGACCGAACATTGCACTTGTGTCTGATGGGATCGTGAATATAAGAAAGTGGGCATGCTCGGTATGTAAACTATATGGAAAGTAGACGTACCCCTGCTACCGTCCATATTGTTAACAGTACACGTTATTTTGGAGCAACTGACATTTGAATTCAGTATGCGTTATTTCGGAGCAAATGAAAATATGTTGCAAACAAATTAATTAATTACATACATAACAATCTAATATATTCCATATAATACAAAAATATTATACAATATAACATAAATTGAACAAATAAATAAAAGAATGAATATATATATATATATATATATATATATATATATATATATATATATATATATATATATATTCATATATATATATATATATACTGATAGATGGATTTATTTGTATTGAAAAATATTTGTTAATAGTTAAGAAATCATTTATCAGAGACCAGTTTTTAGTATTAAACAAATATTTATTACTATTTAAAATGATTTATTTGTATTTAATAAATCTGATATTAATTTATCAAAAATTTATTAAAAACTAAAAAGTGGTCTCTAATAAATGATTTGTTAAATATTAACAAATATTTTTAACTTCAAACAAATCCTTCTTTCAGTGTATATATAAATATATTAATTTTTTTATTTATTTGTTTAATTAATGTTATATTGTTTAATATTTTTGTATTATATTTAATATATCAGATTTTTATGTATGTAATTAATTAATTTGTTTGCAACAAATTTGTTTTTCCAAATGAGTGGAAATTATCATCTATAATACCAATTTTTAAGAACGGTAGAAGTGATCTTATTCAGAATTACCGGCCTATTAGTATTATATCTGCTATTCCCAAGTTGTTCGAAGGTCTCGTATACCAGTATATCGCTAATCATGTGAAAAATATCATAATTGAAGAACAGCATGGATTTATCAAAGGGAGAAATTTAGAAACAAATTTAATACAATTCTCAGAGTATCTTTACGAAGGCCTAGATGACCGAACTCAAATTGATGTAGTTTATACTGACTTCAAAAAAGCCTTCGATAAATTGAGTCATACTATACTAACAAGGGGTCTCGCTGAGGTGGGGATTTGTGGAGATCTACTTAGATGGCTTTCATCTTATATAAAAAATCGATCTCAATATGTAGTTGTAAACGGAGAATCTCATCAAATACTTTACTATTGCACACATTCTGGTGTGCCGCAGGGCTCACACTTAGGGCCTTTACTTTTATTATATACATGAATAGCATAAAACCTTGCTTTAAGGATACTGAGTTTCCTGTTGTACGCTGATGACCTTAAGTTCTTCAGAAGGGTTAAAAGTATCGACGATTGTGTACTAATTCAAAATGATCTGAAACAGACTTCAGGATTACTGTCGAGCACGATACCTATTTCTAAGTTTCGAAAAGTGCCATAAAATTACATTCACTCGAAATCGTCAACCTATACAATTTCAATACACCATTAATAATGATCTTCTCCATGAAGTTGATAATATCACAGACTTAGGTGTCCTGTTCGACAGCAAACTTCTATTGATTTACACGTCGTCGAAAAAATTATTACTAACTCCAACCGAATGCTAGGTTTCATCATCCGCCAGGGCAGACTCTTCGAGGGCAATAAAACATTTTTTAACTCTATATTATTCTTTTGTTTATAGTAGATTAAATTTTTGCATCCACCATCTGGAATCCGCAATATAACTGTTACATAGATAGACTGGAACAAATTCAAAAAAGATTTCTCAGGTTTTTTAGCTTATAAGAATAATATCACTGTAATCAATCATGATTATTCACCTTTGAGGGAAGCTTTCGGACTTGTGAGCCTTTCGGACCGGCGGAGGATAACAGACGTTTTGTTATTGTTCAAGGTTGTTAATAACATGTTATCGGTACCAAGAATTTTAGAGATGATACCGTTTAGGACTCCAGATTTGAGGCTACGTAATAATAACCTATTTTATATTCCATATAGACGTACAAACTGTTCTCATAATTCTCCTCTTCACCGAATGATGGATTGTTACATGACATTCTTTTTTGGTGTAGATCTTTTTAATACCACATACTTGTCGCTCAAACGATCGTTGAAGAAGGGTTCCTCATAATGAGGATAAAACTAATATATGTATGTGTTATAAATTATATTCATGATAAAGGGTTTTCTTTTTTTATATGTATTATGTATGTGCTTATATGTTATACCAATTTTAATTTGAATTGCATGATGTATTTTTCTTGTTAATAAGCGAATACTCTTTTTGGGTTAATACCTGTTTGTGTTCCTGATTATCTTAAATAAATAAATAAATAAATAAACATATTTTCAGTTGCTCCGAAATAACACATACTGAATTCAAATGTCAGTTGCTCCAAAATAACGTGTACTGTTTACACTATGGAGGGTAGCAGGGGTACCTCTACTTTCCATATATCGAGCATGCGCACTTTCTTATATTCACGATCCCATCAGACACAACTGCAATGTTCCGTCCTTTATTATCACACGATATACTTACCTCGGATCTCTCTGTCACTCGTTTCCCCACGCGTTGAAATTTGAATCTTTAAAATTTGTATACCCCAATTAGGACCGGGATTTTTGCAGTCTACCCTATATCATCGTGTTCAGAATAAAACAGCGCTTATGCTGATATAAATTTTCTTCTATTATCCTATCTTGTGAAATTAAATAGTATTGACATACCTGTTTATACCTGTCAACCAAGTAGTTCGTCCAGGTAAATAATAGTCAACCCTGCGTCTGCACATTCTATATGTTTTATACATTAAGTCCAGTATCAAATTTTATTTTTATCTTTATGTTGCAAAATTTTATGAAAAATCATTTTTTAAAAAATAATTAAAATTATTCTGTCCAGGATTTTTGTTGCCTACCTATTCTTAATATATTTTCTAATAAACGAAATTTATTATAAAATAAGTTTGATTGTCATCCCGATGAATGTCGATTTGGGACTGTCAGACATGGGGATATAAGAATTTTAATATAGTTAATACAACCTAATCTTTTCCACCACAGTTCGTACCGAGAGATGTCAGAAGTGTATAATTACTAGACCTACCTTATATACGAAGGACAGCGATATAAACAGGTCAAAGAAACACAGTTGGGTTCACCATTATCCCCGGTTATATAGCCAATAGAGAGTTATTGGAAACCTGAATTTACTGTCTTGCAGTATTTGTGCTGACCTTATATAAATAGTGCTCGACCTTAAAATATACTTAACATTTAGAGTTATTGAAACCACAGATCAACAACCTTATGAGGTTACGTTATAATAACAGTGGTAGGTACTTTGTCTTGCTTTATCAAAGGATAGAACATAGATAGAAGCCGAAAAAAGAGAGGTTATGACATGTAAATCATGAAATAAGGTCTGGATAGTGCCCTACAGTAACCGCGCACAAATAACGACAAGCAGTAACATTAATAATGTCTCCCTTATTTTAAACATCAACTGCGTATGCGTATATGTCAATATAAGGTCGGCACTATTACTGCTTAACTTTATAAAAGTTCCAATAACTCTCTAATATTTATATTGTACAGTATTAGGCGATAATGATTCGGACTTACCCATTAAAACTAAAACTCTGATTGAGATATGTAGGCGATACTTTCGTTAATTGGCAAGATAGTGAAATTAAACTCAACAACTTCCTAGAATATTTGAATAACGAATAGAGGACCATAAAATTCACAATGAAAAAGAAAGAAACTGGGTTGTTATCAGAGAAGATCAAAAAAAAAGCATTTAGGAAGTTAAAAATAACTACAATTGAAGACGTTGCAGCAACAGAGGGGTATCTGTACTTTTTTAAATTTTACAGTAAACAATAAAATATTAATAAATGCTTTATTATGAAATATATTTTCATATAAACTCCACTGGTAGTGCAATAAATGTTGTTAATTATTTTTAACTCATAAAAACTCAGAAAAAAGTTCCAGAAAAAATTTATATATTTATAAACAAATTGCAGATAGCTCATTTTTGCTCCCAATGGTTGAAAAAAACTGACAAAATTTTTTAGGGATTTACTTTCAGAAAAACAAAAAGAAACTATTGAGAGAATTTTGCACAAATATCTTTAAAATAAACATAAGATCAATCAAGAACGGATAGTTCGCTATCATAAGTGACATCAGTATCTTGATTCGTTGATGTTTGTCCATCTTGATCAGATACTAGTGCATCTTATTAGTGTATTGTGTTCATTAGAATATTCAAAGATCTTATATTTCGAAATTTTAAACTTTTCTTTTTCTTTACTCTAGGTACTCTTTTTGAAAAAATTTCCAAGTGTGTCGCTAAAATTAAAAATCATTTCTTGGGTGACAGGTTTCACAACAAAATTTTTAGGACTACTATTTACTAATACTTCATGCATTCAGATGATAAAAACACTCTTTCTATTTTTCGAACGTGTTTTTCAACGACGCCGAAATATCTATCACATGGCAAGAAACTGTGTCCTGGATCAGGAAATCGGTGTATAATTTTGTCAAAATCACCTTTTCGTACGAGGGTATATAAATATTGTACTAAGGTGTTATTCTTATTTATATATATATATATATATATATATATATATATATATATATATATATATATATATATATATATATATATATATATATATATATATATATATATATATATATATAACGTTTTGATAATTATTAGCAATAACAGGCTTGGTGAATCTCTAAAAACTCGATTTTATTAAGAATTTGACGTGTCGATACGACATTCGCGGCTTTATAAAAACTTTTGAAAAAAATATATAGGTTCAAAACGTTAAAAATAGTTCACAGGCAACAAACAATTCAAATAAATATATATATATATATATATATATATATATATATATATATATATATATATATATATATATATATATATATATATATATATATATATATATATATCTATATGCATATACATCGTTGTTGCACCCAACGTCGCAGCAGGCAGTGTCAATCAAGACGTTGTTGGTCAAGCACGTTAGAGAGTATATAAATATATATATATATATATATATATATATATATATATATAACTCTAACGTGCTTGACCAACAACATCTTGATTGACACTGCCTGCTGCGACGTTGGGTGCAACAACGATGTATATGCAAAATATACCACCTTGTTGCGCCCAATGAATTAGGAGGTATCTGCAAATATCTATCCCGCTCCAAAACTATAAGGAATAGATACCACCTTATTGCACCAAACGATAGAGCGTTTTCTTTTACATAGAACAGCACACATAACTCATTTTCGGAAAAAATTGCAGATACCCCCTTGTTGCTGCAAAGTCTTCAATTGCAAAAGAATCCTCTCTGAAAACAAGGCTTTTTTACTATATTTCAAAGGAGTCACGGAAAAAACAGGTCGTATCCTCAAGAAACAGAATATAGCACCGGTTTCCTAACTATTAAAAACCAGCCGACATCGAATCGGAGTCGCGCACGAAGGGTTCCGTACCATTGACTATGCCCCCTTAAATATTTATTTTATTTGAATTTTATTATTTAGTGTTAAAGTAAAAATACAACTGAGTATTTTGTGAATATTTCAAGTGCCTACCTGTTGCCATTATTGATATCGAACAAAAAAAGACAAAGAAATCGCGTTTGTGATATGGTAGCCCACGTTGAATATTTATTTTATTTTGTTTTCAGTTGTTATAGCGGCAAAAGAAATTGTAACGTCGCTTAACCGCCGCTACTGAATTCTTCATCGAGGTACCGTGATTCGAGCTGTCAGATGATGCCTCACTTTTGTTTCATCTATGAATAATAGAATTGCGCAGTTTGGAATGACCTGCGTATTACGAAAATATCGAGATAGCGTTGAATTTCCACGTGAAACATGTAATATCGTTCTCTTGCCAAATAACTGTTGAAGAAGTAACATCGTTAAGTATTAGAATTATATTCCATATCTATTGAACGACTATTCAATATATTAAAATTTTGAAGTATCTTTGGCGTCTGATAGACGTCACCTTGGCTGGAGTTTAAAAATCACCTTATCTGGAGCTAACATTCACCTTATCTGGAGCTAACATTCACCTTGGCTGGAGTTTAAAAGACAACCTTGGCCGGAGTTTAAGAAACCACAACTGGAGCTACCCAGAAGTCAAGAGTACAATCCACCTAGGAAAAACGTCGATAGAAAATTAAATAAAATAAAAAGAACAGATAAGTCTCAGTCTATGTAATAAGAAAATAGTAAATACCTTCATTTAATCTTGTTGTTATTACTGAGAACAAACTAGAACCCATATATGTTAAACCAATCTCCCTGCTAGCTCGGGCATAAATATACCTTAAAAGGGAGAGTGGTTACAAAATACCTAATAATTAGTGAATTTTTCAACTGTCTATCTATCGCGGTTCTTGAGGTACAGCCTGGTGACAGACAGACGAACAGCGAAGTCTTAGTAATAGCGTCCCGTTTTTACCCTTTGGGTATGGAACCCTAAAAACGATCCAAAATATAATACAGAGCCCAAAGGATAATAGCGCTCTCGAAGACCAAGCACTCCATGCCATAACTGTTACAAATATTGAACTAATACTAGGAATTCTATTCCTTACTCTATGATATTTTTTTAAAATTACAATGAAATTTGAAAAAAATGTTGAAATTTCACTGGTCATTGTTCAATACTTCCAAAATACTCTGTAATTCAGATGAAAATAATATTGCAATATGAAACATGAGTCTTGGTATTCAAAAATATGCAATAAAAAATACAGGTCGGTATTTGAAAATTAAAAGTTGAGGTTCGCCCAATTTAAACGATAATCTGTATATAATTTTTATTCAGATATTTGGATAGCCTACAAAAAGTTGCAATGGCAAAGTGACAATTTGTTTAAAAAAAATTCCTAAAATAAAAAGATATAGGCAAAAGAAGAATTTCGACATGTTCGATTTTTCCTGTATACCTCCAGAAGTAAAGAAGCTAGATCAGATTTATTTCATCCATATAATTGACCTCTGAAATATGCGACTTTGCCCCCATTTAACCATCCGTCTATCTCAGAATTATTTCGTGAGCCGTTTTGCCAATGATACATTCTTTTCAGTGACACGAAGCAATTACTTATATGTGGTAGTAGCCTCAAACGATTAACTAGATATTTGGCACAAATGATTCTGAACCTACAAAATGACGTTGAATTTCAAAAAATCAAAATATATCGTTAGAGGTCATAGAGTGATAAAGATTCTTGAATACAATTGGATATCTGTCTCGTATAAGTAGAAATTTGAGACATTGGTCATCAATATTAATTACAAAATTGAAGTATTAGAATTGTATTAATATTTGATGATTACATTATCAACCTTTTTGTATATTGATGTATGTCGACAGAATAGATCTCGGACTAAGGTTCGCTATCGGTACAACAAAACATCAAGTATCAAGGCAATATACAAAAAAATTGATAACAGAGTACCAGAATATAAAGTGTGTTGCGGTATCAAGATAATAATAATACCTATAGAATTTACCAAAAGACCTAGTGGAGGGCTAAATCAATAAATTGAATGAAAGAAATATGTTTATCTGGTATGTTTGAAATCTTGTTGTCAGATTGCATGTTTTGTTTCAAAAAATGTTTTTCGATTGCATGTTTTATTTTGAAATATGTTTTCTAATCATGAAGTCCAATGTTATTATACTTGAAAATAATTCATTGGTATTCACTTCTCGGCGCGTGTTGTTGATCGCCAAGTTCCGGAATGTTTGGTTTCAGTTTTTGCAGAACAATCTTCCACGCCTGCGTTCAATTCAAACTGTCATGTCGTTTATTGAAATTGTTATAGAGCAAGAATCCCAGAGCCGTCAGAAGTTACTTATTTTCTCAGCAATAATATGTGATGGGCAGGATGAAGTAGTGTTCATATGTATTTTCAGTGTACGATACCTGCTACCATGTGCGCCGACGGCCAATTTTTTCAAAGGCGGTACCAGATGCCATATAGACGGAAAAAAAAGCTCAACTGACTTTTCTTATTTCTCAGTCTTGATTTTTATCAGCCGCGATAACTCAGGGAACTATTTCAATACCTTCTGCAAGCAGCCACCCGGCCGGTCGTATGGCTAAAACATATTGCCAGTCACAATTTAAGTGTCCCTTATATCATTAAGTATTTAGGCTCAATGTCATGATTGGCTCATTTTGAGCGCGATAGTGATTTTCTATGCGTATACTCAAAAATAGAGCATGCTAAAGTTGACATGAGTACAGAATGCAGATAGACGGCATAGATAATTCAGAAGCGAAATTACTACGACAATATGAAACATCTTGGCATTCAAAAAAAAGACAATTTAAAATACAGGTCCGTATTTTGAAAATTTAAAGTTGAGGGTGGCCTAATTTATAGATACCCTGTATATAATTTTTATTCAGATATTTGGATAGCCTACAAAAATTTGCAATGGTAAAGTGACGATTTTGTTAAAAAAAATAAATAAAAAACGATACTTATATGCAAAAGAAGAATTTCGAAATTTTCGAATTTTTTCCTGTATAACTCCAGCTAGGTTCAGATTTTTAAACTCATATAATTTACCTCTGAAAATACTCTACTTTGCCTCCATTTAACCAACCTTCTATCTCTTACTGTTTTCGAATTTCCCATTCATGGACTGGAATTTAAAATAGCCCTCTATATATAAATATATATATATATATATATATATATATATATTATATATATAGATATATATATATATATATATATATATATATAGTGGAGGGCTAAATCAATAAATTGAATGAAAGAAATATGTTTATCTGGTATGTTTGAAATCTTGTTGTCAGATTGCATGTTTTGTTTCAAAAAATGTTTTTCGATTGCATGTTTTATTTTGAAATATGTTTTCTAATCATGAAGTCCAATGTTATTATACTTGAAAATAATTCATTGGTATTCACTTCTCGGCGCGTGTTGTTGATCGCCAAGTTCCGGAATGTTTGGTTTCAGTTTTTGCAGAACAATCTTCCACGCCTGCGTTCAATTCAAACTGTCATGTCGTTTATTGAAATTGTTATAGAGCAAGAATCCCAGAGCCGTCAGAAGTTACTTATTTTCTCAGCAATAATATGTGTGGGATGAAGTAGTGTTCATATGTATTTTCAGTGTATCGATACCTGCTACCATGTGCCGACGGCCAATTTCAAGGTACCAGGTGCTATAGACGGAAAAAAGCTCAACTGACTTTTCTTATTTTCTCAGTCTTGATTTTTATCAGGGATACTCAGGGAACTATTTCAATACCTTCTGCAAGCAGCCAGGCCGGTCGTATGGGCTAAACATATTGCCAGTCACAATTTAAGTGTCCCTTATATATTAGTATTAGCTCAATGTCATGATTGGCTCATTTGAGCGCGATAGTGATTTTCTATGCGTATACTCAAAAATAGAGCATGCTAAAGTTGACAGTGAGTACAGAATGCAGATAGACGGGCATAGATAATTCAGAAGGAAATACTACGACAATATGAAACATCTTGGCATTCAAAAAAAAGACAATTTAAAATACAGGTCCGTATTTGAAAATTTAAAGTTGAGGGTGGCCTAATTTATAGATACCCTGTATATAATTTTTATTCAGATATTTGGATAGCCTACAAAAATTTGCAATGGTAAAGTGACGATTTGTTAAAAAAAATAAATAAAAAGATACTTATATGCAAAAGAAGAATTTCGAAATTTTCGATTTTTCCTGTATAACTCCAGCTAGGTCAGATTTTTTAAACTCATATAATTTACCTCTGAAATACTCTACTTTGCCTCCATTTAACCAACCTTCTATCTCTTACTGTTTTCGAATTTCCCATTCATGGACTGGAATTAAAATAGCCCTCTATATATATATATATATATATATATATATATTTATATATATATATATTTTTTTATATATATATATATATATATATATATATATATATATATATATATATATATATATATATATATATATATATATATATATATATATATATATATATATATATATATATATATATATATATATATATATATATTGTATATATATATATATATATATATATATATAATATATTATATATATATATATATATAAGGCCCCAAATCACTATTTTTTTAAACATTATAAGAAGTTAGCTAATGATACCTAATCAGAACTCATGTAGCTGAAATAATAGGCAAGTCTCTTGGCACCTCTCCAATTGTAAAACCATTTGTAATGATGCATATTAATGGCGACCAGGTGTTAGTTTGTTTCATAGGTTGAATTATTTGTTCGAGACGATTACGAATTATAGAATTTTTCAAATTTTCTAGCATATTTGTGTGTTCTGTAAACTTAATATGAAATATTCTATAGTGAGACTTAATAATATGTATTCATATTCATAATTTGTTGTTATAGCAGTTCATAAGGAACATTCCAAATTCTGACATTTCTATATAGTGATCATTAAAGTGAACTAAATATCAAGTTTTGCCCCGTGTGTTTAGTATTTACTGTTAGGGCCCAATAATTTAAGTTCATTGTCGTCTTCTCTATAACGGCAAAGTTTAACTGCTCCTTTCAATATGCAGTATATTCACCAGTAAATCTATTGTTATATTCCATTATAACGTGCTCTTAGCCGTTAATTTCTATGTCCTGTTTATCAGTATCAGCCGTAATATGTGTCTCTGTTACGGAGAACCTATATTTTATGTGCCTCATATATGATGAAAGGTTTTGGTTATTTACATTCAGAGATTAACACTTACTTATTGTTAGCTGCCTAATCTATTTTGGTCTCTGAATGGTCAAAATTAAAACCTCCAATACCTTCACCACATATGCATATCTTCAGTTTGTACAGTTCCTTGTAGCTACCTGTCACTCAGATCGATTGTGATTTCCTTTACATTCCTTTTTAACATCGCACTGTCCAGCTTGATAGAATAATCTCCAGCATTTAACATACTGTAAACATTGCACTATTCATATAGCAAAGGGCTACCTCAGCGAAAAAAATATTCCTTCTTTCATGCATTTATTCCTCCTTTTGGTAATTTCATTATTCCTCCTTTGCTTGTTTTCCGAAATGTTTTAATTTTCAATAGCTTTCACACTCTTTTTTTTTGGTTTCGTCATTTCTGGAGAGTCTACAGATAAGTAACTCATTGCGCTATTCTGCATTTTGATTTCTTGTTGCTCAAAACGTTTGCTGGGTTTCAGGACTAATTAGCAATGATGTTTCATTGTTCGTTATTTGAGAAAAACATGCTTTTGATAAACTCGAAATAGTATATTTTTCAAGGGGGTGAAATGTGGGCCCTGTCACATGCCCGACTTCCGCACATTATAGCCTTAGTCAGCTATGAACTTGTAACATAAGAGACATATAACATAGAGAAAACCCTGAATCTCAGGAATGTGTACAACACCCAACAGCGCAGTGAGAATCGAACTCATGAACAACGATATAAAACTATACAGCGTAAACAATGTTCATCAATATATTACGTTTATCCCCCATATTGCTCATCCATCACAAAACCAAAGAACATTTGGACATGTATGTGAAGCTAGGTACCTTCACATACTTCGCATGTTATAAGTTTCAAGTTTGTGATGAAATTATCATTGCAGTGAGCTCACCAACGTGCATTTTCCATAATGCTATTTGCGATACTCAACTGAATTAAGCTGTTTATTGATGCTAGTCATGATCATGACTAAATCACTAGAACAAGCTATAAGATAGTGATATGAGAATCATCCATCCAATTTATTCAGAACCAGAATGAATATAATTGAAGATGGTATCGAAGGATATGAGAATTGTAAAATATCAGTTCTATCAGAACACAGGTTACACAAATATTAACTACAAGGGGGAACCCGCCTTAAGAACTATAAAAATATTTCAGGCTTCCAACAGGGCTCTTTGGCCACTGAATTGCGCGACCGTTTTCCGTATATCGGATTCATAAGTTCAAAAAATGACAGCTTCTAGCGAAGGTTAGGCACGAAGAACCACTTATTCTTATTACATTTTTTTTAGTTAATCTGATTTATATATATTGATGACCAATTATCTGTTTTGATGTTATCATTCAGAAGAATCAATCTGTTATTATAAGTATTTCATATATACAAATATATATATATATATATATATATATATATATATATATATATATATATATATATATATGTATATATATATATATATATATATATATATATATATATATATATATATATATATATATATCTATATATATATATATATATATATATATATATATATATATATATATATATATATATATATATATATATATATATATATATATATATATATATATATGTATATATATATATATATCAGTGGCGTATCCAGAGATTGAGTTTGGGGGGGTAGTGGCAAGTTTTAGGGAGTTGACCTGAACTATTTATAAGATGATCAGCCTAAGCGAAAGCGGGGAAGGGAGGGGTGTTGATTGATCTTAGCTCATCCATAATTCAACATTTTTATTCTACATCAAAAAAATATAAAATAATTGCGAGGACCCAATGAAAACCCAAGAAATGGGCTATTCAAAATTTAAAGGAAAAATATCAGAAAGGTGAAAAAGATCAGGTGAAAAGAGTAAGTATATGAATTGGATGTTAGTTGGTTATTGACTCTTACTACTAAACTCACCTGTAAACTTAACAATATCAAATATTTGATGGAATCCGTCGTAACTACGTAATAATTTAACATAATGAACAAAAACTAAACTAGAATTTACTACGTTTATTATCACAAAAATACTTTGAAAAGTATAACACTGCGATTGCAATTTCGGTCACTAGACCATCATCGGGCAGATTGAGTTAAGAAATGAATACATAATTATAGATTTGCGCTTACATCTGCAATCGTAGTGTTATATTTACCCCGATGCGAAGCTAAGGGGTTATAGTCCCACGAGAAAAAGTTAGTAGCTGGTCCGATTTTAAAAATTCTAACGGATATCGATAAAACACATACAATTTCATAAGAAAAGTGATTTAAAAAAATTTTCCCCGAGAAGAATAACAAAAATATAGCGTTTTTTAGATTTTTTCGTCCGTAGACATGTGGTGCTATCTATAAATCTTAAACCTAAATCGATTTTTACAATAATGAAATAAAATGATAGCATTTGATGGGTAGTTTTTTAATTTATATAATACATTCAAAAATAATGACGTGGCGCACCTAGAAATAAAAAAAATTAGTAAAAATTATGAATTTCACTCAAATTTTTGTTTATATCTCAAATACTATAAATTTCCCGATATAGTCACCATGAGGAAAAATGATCTGCGATAAATTATCTTTAAAATGAGCTCAAACTTATTTCTCTAAGAATTAACTGAAATTTTAAAATTTTTCATAGGAAATGATATAGCAGGCATTACGACATGCACATGCGCCGAGGGGTTTTATCATTCCTAGTACTACGCAGAAGGGTGTCCGGATTTTTTTCGAAGTATTTTTGTGATAATAAACATAGTAAATTCATGTTTTGTTTTTGTTCATTAACAATATCACTTCACTATAAATTATAAAATCTTTCTTCACTTAATAATCTCTCAGAAATCAGCAATTTTAAGTCTCAACTATGAACTGAAAGAAATGCGCATCAGGTCAGATATAACGTACGTACGTTACTTAAGGTTTTACCAGATGTAGGGAATTTACATAGAACATAGAACTCGAGGGATGTTAATCTAAATTCAGTGGATTTTATTTCTGCAGATAAGAAATCTTCATCGGGCGGAATTCTTTCCATAATCGTGAGTATGTATAACAAATGTTCTGAATTTGTATAATTTTCATAATTTGTATTGAAGAATTTGGACCAAACGATGCGGCAACCCGCACCCCTGCTCTTGAATGAGTGAAGCCGAGGCATCGCGCCAATTTACTTAAATTTACTTATGCAACCACACAAACTTTCGCATGCGATTCACTGATCTAGGTATGATCTATCTAGGATCTATCTATTCTGATAAATTTCGTTTGCTTATTTATTTCTTTTATGTGCTACGTGGAATATCAAATAATATGAAAACACCTTTTTCATTAGTTTTTGGATAATGTTTGATATATTTTATATTTTCAATTTCATTCGAAGATTTAGTGTTGCAAATTCTCTTCTAGGGGAGGGGGGGGTAATTACCCCCAGTACCTCCCCCGTAAATACGCCCCTGATATATATATATATATATATATATATATATATATATATATATATATATATATATATATATATATATATATATATAATATATATATATATATATATAATATATATATATATATATATATATATAGATATTTATATATATATATATATATATATATATATATATATATATATATATATATATATAATCTTTTGATAATTATTAGCAATAACAATTCGAATGAATAATTATATATATATATATATATATATATATATATATATATATATATATATATATATATATATATATATATATATATATATATATACTATATATATATATATATATATATATATATATATATATATATCTATATATATATATATATATATATATATATATATATGTATATATATTTCAGAAATGAAACTCTTAGTGTAACGATTTTCACATATAATAAAACAACAACAGTTGCACGACACCTTTTGCTGACACTACAGATTCTTCAGGTGCGAATTTGAAACTTTTGAAATTCGTACCTGAAGAAGCTGTAGTATCTGCGAAACGCGTTGTGCAGCTGTTGTTGTTTTATTATATGTGGAGCTCGCGCGCAAACACCGCTAAATCCATTTTTAGACATTTTTTACATTTTTACAGATTCCTATACTATTCAATGATACCTACAATATAACCCTTCACTTACAGAACAAACTCCGTTAAATCCCTTTCAAAATAGCTGTCAAATATGCGACTTTGGAGCATACCGCGCTAAATCCAATTTTGGTACCGAGGTCCGCTAAATCCCCATTATTTTTTAACGGTTTTTTTTAAATTAATAGACAAGTTTTGGCGATAACTGGGTAACGAAATTATCTCTTTCTCTCTTTTATATTGAGAAAGAGATAGACTGATTACTCGGCCAAAAAGTCTTGTTACCCGGTTAACGCCAAAACTCGCCTGTCACATAGATGATGCTGAGTATGGCTATAAAATACGCGCTTTCCGCGTTATGTTTGCACAGTCAGCTGATTTTTATAACCTCATAGTTCCAGTTATGTGTTTTGTGCTCATAGTGAAGTATACATATAGCAATATTATTACTAGTGATTGAAAAAATGGATGATGCTAATACCACTGTGGGTGCAAGTAATATTGGATCAAGAAAAAGACAAAGAAATGAAACCAAACGAGAGAAGATTAAATCAAAGAGGTTAGTCAAATTATTATTATCATTTTCGAGAAAAAGCCTAGTAATTCTGTTTGTTTGATCCTTAGAAATCAAGTCTCTGCCTCTGCCGTTAACTAATTCAAGAAACCTTGTTTGCACATGGGCCCTACATATTGTTGTTCAGAAATAAAACTAGAAGATGTGCAAGAAATACGAAATTCTTTTAACTCCACTAACGATAAGATTAAACAGGATATCAAACTATTCCATTTTTTGTCTGCCACTGCTGTTGAACGTAAACGATCCATCAAAAACCAACCTAGAAAGCGAGAGTTCACTGTTGCATATTTCATGCCAAAACGACTTTCTAAAAAAAAAAGATTCAAGTGTGTCAAGCCATGTTCTTGAGCGTTCTCAATATTCATGAAGATAGAGTTAGGCGTGTTGCTAAAGTTTGTTTCGATGGTAAAATCCCGAAGGAACTTCGGGGTGGTGACAGAATGTCCGAGAAGCACACCGACAAAAAGCAAAATATCAGACAATTTCTGGATGGGCTACCTTCTAAGGAAAGTCATTATAATAGAAAAAAATCTAAACGAGTTTACCTTGAATGTAGCCTAAACATGAGAAAATCATTTCACCTCTATATAGAACAATGTGCACCAGAATTGAAGACTACAAAATTTGATATGTTTAGAAACATTTTTATAAATGAGTATAATATAGGGTTTAGCAGTCCTGCATCGGACTGTTGTGCGCAGTGCATGAGACTGAAACATCTGAAAAGTAAGGAACGGGATGAAGAAGCAAGCAGAAAAATCGCCCTAGAGTTGACAATGCATAAGAAAAGTGCCAGTGCATTTTACGAATCCATGAGACTTACCCCTCAAAACTCATACACTTTCTGCTTCGACCTGCAACAGGTGCAGCCTTTGCCCAGAACACCCATTAATGATGCATTCTATTCACACCAAGTTAGCTTGTTCAACTTCTGTTGTGTTGATATAAAGGCTAAAAATCCTGCATTTTATTTATGGACTGAAGACCAAGCCGGGCGAGGCGCTGAAGAAATTGGATCTGCTTTATTTCATCACTTAAACAGCCTTACACTCACAAACATTCATACACTGAGATTATTCTGCGATGGTTGCGGTGGACAAAATCGAAACTCGTTCATCATTCACACTTTGTATTATTGGTTGAAATTCAAAGCTCCTCCAGCTATAACAGAAATTATAATAACATACCCGGTCCGTGGTCACTCGTTCTTACCAGCCGACCGAGCATCCACTTCTACCATTAAAAAGCGATTATAAGGCTATCTACGAAAAGCATGGAGTTGTAAGGTTACTCGACAGTGGCGAAAAAAATTGCTGGAAAATATACAACATCAAGGCTCTGGAAGAAAAACTCAAAAAGATTAATGGCATTGCGGAGATGAAAGTGATCAGCTTGAAAAAAGCTACTTCAGGAAACGTTTCTGTGTGTGGCTTTCAGCACTTTAGGTTCAGAACTGGTACGGAAAAATATACGACCTTAACAAAACCACAGTCTAGAGGGATTCTCCAATCTGAATTGAAAGAAAGAAGACTTGAAAGTCAAAGGGGCATACCCGAGAAAAAGAAAAAATCTTTGGGAAATCTATTAACTAAGCACTTTGGAGACGATTGGAAGAATGACGAGAACTTGGCTTGGTACAATGATCTACTACATAGATAACCATACAACAAAATGGAAGGTGATTAAGCTGAACCTTGCGATTGCCTCGCTGAGGAAAACGCCGTACATATCTAATGAAAAAAATTATAAAAGTGTTATATATTTTTTTTTGTTAAGAAATGATTGAGAAAATATGATTTCATATATATATATATATATATATATATATATATATATATATATATATATATATATATAAAGGCATTTGTGTTAATTTATTCTACATTGGAAACAAAAACTGCTAATTCAAAAAAAATGTCCTATTTAACTCCATATTTGAACCAAAACCCGCTTAATCCAGAAAAAAAAATTAATTAATGAAACAGGTTTTCAAAAAACATCAGCAAAATTTTCAAAAAAAGTCCTTAACAATCAGCAGAATAGAAAGAAAAAAACAGTAAAACTTTAACCATATTTTATTTATTGCAATATGTTTTTTGCGATATTCCACAAGTTTGACTTAGGGGATTTAGCGGGTTTTGCGCGCGGGCTCCACATATGTGAAAATCGCATGTCGAGCAGGGTACCACATTCAGAGTTATAAATACAGCGAGTTGATAATCAGAATAATAATTTAATTGCAACGTATATAATTCGATCAGTAATTACAAAATTCACACCCAGTATTCAATGGTTTCTGTGTCAGTTCAACCTTATAATTTCTACCGAGAATTGAAGTTAGTGGCGTTACGGTTGTTCAAAATCACAGGATTTCCTAACTCGTGTTACTAGTGGTTCAATCTGCAATCACAAGCTATGCAGTGAAGTGAATTTCTATGTTATCAGTTCAATTTTCATTTACAGTTATGAGGACGAACCATATTGTCATAGTATATGCTATGTGAATCCCATTTGCTCCACTTACACGAAAAATTTCCTCTAATCTTCATTACGCTTTCAACTGCAATTAAATTGTTTGAAATACCTTGTAGTGAGGAAAGAGCCTTATTGATTTTTCAGGTGTAATAACTAAAAGAGAAAGTAATATGGTATTATTCTATGAAATTCAGTTGGAGGCAACTAGAATACTTCAATATCAGACAGGAATAGAACACTTCAACAATTCTCAATATAAACAGAAAATTTGAAAGACAAAAGTGTTATGTGAAAAAAAGGAATCATCAGAATGAAGGGAAAACTTTCGGTTAACCTTCACTACACACACGAGGCTACCTTATTTACGGGTAGTTAAATGTTGATTATAAAACTGATTCAAAGAGTAAAATTAGAATCGGAAACAATTACACATTCATTAATAGAAACAAGACCAGAATCATGATAACCAATAAATAGGGTACAATACAGAGAACCAACTTGGCGAATTCGAACTAATGGCCAGTGTCATATACTTAGGGTCAGAAATATTTGACAAGGTGGTAAGTTAATGAAAATTCAGAAGAGGAATACACCTTGCAAAACTGCAACTATACGTTATGTGAAAAACAACCTCCTTTCTAGACTCACAAAATCTACTTCAGATTCGAGTTTCACGAATATTTTCTCAAATGGTAGAAATATGGACATTGCAATATAAAAATCAAGATCGTATCATTCGAAACATACTGATATCATTCGCCAAAAAACCCACATATGTACTTCTATATTTCAGTCGTATTCAATATAGATCAGCTTTAAAACCCTATTGCAACTGAAATACAATTATGAAAATACCATAACTTCCATACACGGCCTAGAATATACTATACTACGTTTTCCGTCTCCCTGAAGGAATGTCCGTACTTTGAAGCAGAAATGTTTTTTTCTTATCAATGCGTAGCATACCGTTGAAAAGTTTATTAAGTAAAATAGTTTTTAAAGGAGAGTGAAGCTCTCAATTGTAATCACTTTCTTCAATATTGAATTTTTAATTTGATACATTTTCAAAGAATCGCTAAATTTTTGAAATGAAAATCCTCGTATGCTCCTTTAGTACCAACAGTTGTGATGAAAACTATTATTTTTTTGAACAAGCACACATTACAGAATATTAATTTTTTTCAATTTTGGAAAATTTGGGAAATAAAAATAAAAAAAATCATATCTCCTCGACCGTGTTAGGACCCAGGGTCCAAAAAGAAAAGGTAGCAAACGACCCCAAAAACTTTAGGTGCTTCATATGCCCAACAGCGTATATAATATATATATATATATATATATATATATATTTATATATATATATATATATATATATATATATATATATATATATATATATATATATATATATATATATATATATATATGTATATATATAATATATATATATTATATACATAAATATATATATATATATATATATATATATATATATATATATAAATATATATATACGTATATATATATATATATATATATATAAATATATAAATATATATACGTATATATATATATATATATATATATTATATATATATATATATATATATATATATATATATATATAATGGAATGATGAATTGAAATTACAACTGTTATCACACAACTGAAAGTGTAAAAATTACACACGGAATTAAGGTTTTTAGTACAGCAAAGATGTTAGTCCTAATATAAAATAACATCACTCTTCTAAATAGAATGAAGCATACAAGTATAATATTACTTGCTAATACATTTACATAGCTAACAGAAATTGCCAAGAACTGTAGCGTACTATTGATAATTATTTTTTGCAGTGGTAAAGAAACTACTGAAGTAGGGAGAAATCGATTAGTTGTGCTTACGTAAGATGCAGGGCTGACATTCTCTTATAAATAGCATCTAGAAATCTGAATTTGGGCGTAAATATTCTTCATTGTATATGGTATAACACCAATGAAAAAAAATATTGCAAAGAAATACGTTCAGAGCTCATGAACAAAATAAGACATAAACTGATCATGCGCATAATTATCCACACTATACTGTTAATTGTGCGCACCAATCAGACTAATTGAGCGCAACCAGAAATCTGTAAATATAATATAATGCATGCGGCATGATCAGAATTAGTATTACAGTATTCATATAATATTTTTTTAGAACATAAACAATAATAAAAAAACTCTATCGCAGCGAGCTGCATCAGAAGAGCAGGTTCTCATAATGTATCCAGTTTAAAAAATATATTCATAGTATTATGATTTTTTCCCAAATTCAAAAAAAAATGCACCCTCTAATGTATAAACAATATTTATTTCCTTCCCCGGGAGATCAACCCCTCAACAGATTCGTACCAAAACCAATCAAATCTAAGGTATCATACGAAACTACGTACTTACAAACTTTCAACCGTATTTCTATAAAATTGCGCTCTCTATCGTGTAAACAAGATTTATTTCCTCCTCCGGGGAGGTCAACTCTCCAACCAATTCATATAGAAATGATTAGCATCCAAAATATCGTACGAAATATGTGTATAGTGTACACAAGATTTATTTCCCTAGGGGGTCAACCCCCCAAGCAATTCCTACCAAAACCAGTCTCATCTAGAATATCATACGAAACTACCTACTCACAAACTTTCAATCCTATTGCTCCAAAATTACGCCCTTTATCATGTAAACAAGATTTATTTCTTTCCCAACCACCTAACTAATTCGAACCAAAATCAATTCCATCCAAGATATCTTTCGAAAATACCTACCTACAAACTTTTTACCCTACTACTCTAAAATTGCGACCTTTGTCATGTAAAAAAGATCAATTTCTTCCCCAGGGGGTCAACCCCCCAACCTATTCGAACCAAAACCAATTCCGTTCAAGATATCATACAAAACTACCTAGGTACAAGATTCCAACCCTATTGCTACAAAATTGCGTCTTGTGTCGTGTAAACAAGATTTATTTCACCCCCAGGGGTGTCAACCCACAACCAATTCGAACCAAAAACAATCCCATCCAAGATATCTTACGAAACTACCTATTGATAAACTTTCAACCTTATTGCTTCAAAATTGCGCTCTTTATCGTGTAAACAACGCCAAAATACATACATATGAACATATATAGATATATATATATATATATATATATATATATATATATATATATATATATATATATATATATATATATATATATATATATATATATATATATATATATATATATATATATATATATATATATATATATACAGTGAGAATTATTTCAAGGTATACATAGAAAAACCATAGAAATTAATTCCAATGAAAAATGTTTGCGCCATTTGAAGGTATACATAGGAAATATAGCATAGCGGTTTGTTGCTATGGTAATATGATGATTTTTTAGTTTGACATTTTGAAACACTTTAGACTTGATTATTGATAACTTACATTTCTAATGGAATTAAGTTTAAAAATGTACAATATTTACACACTACAAGATTCGCCTTTACGATTGGTACTGCAGTGGCTTTAGTTTAAGGCAAGTGGGAGATCATTTTAGTGTTGAATATCCTGAAAGACCGGTTCTGTCCATGAAAACAATATCAAAGAAAGCAGCAAAATTCAAGAACACAGGCTGTTTGCAAACATCCCATCAGAGATCCAGAGTTAGAGCACCATACAAAATCAACGAGAATAAGAGAATAGATGTGATATAATACGTGTTTATCGAGAGCAGTAGTATAAATTCAAGATCAAGCTGCTGCCCATTCGATTTCACAAAATTCGATGCTGCGAATTCTACGCAAAGAAAAATTTAGATCATACAGGTACCAAAATCCCCAAGAGTTGAAAGTAGGTGACCCTGCATTAAGAACAGAGTTTGGTGAAACATTTCTAAATAAAATTAATGAAAACCAGAACATGTTGCATAAAATATGCTTCACTGTCACTGATGAGGCAACAATCACGGTGCATGGTGAGGTGAATTCACAAAACTGCAGATATTGGGCACAATTTAATATGCAACTGTACAATGCAACAAAAACCCAAAGTCCTCAAAAAATTAACACTATTGTCTCATTTTTATGAATTTTGTATGGTGGTCTAACTCCGAATCTCAGATGAGATGTTTGCAAATAGAAAATGTTCTTCTGCTGCTATGTTTGATGAATAAAAAAGTTTTTCTTCGTTTCAATCATGATTTTTCTTTCATTGTTGTTAAGCTAAATATTACGTGTCATGAATTACTCTTACATAGTTAATATGATTAACTACTTCGTTGGAAGCCAAATCAATTATGACAATAGCGACTATAATATGCCTAAGCAACGACAAGTAATCTTTATTGTTGTTTTCCCTATGTATACCTTGAAATAATTCTCACTGTATATATATATATATATACATATATATATATATATATATATATATATATATATATATATTTATATATATATATTATATATTATATATATATATATATATAATATTTTATATATATATATTATATATATATATATATATATATATATATATATATATATATATAATAATATTTATATATATATATATATATATATATATATATATATATATATATATCTATATATATATATATATATATATATATATATATATATATATATATACAATATATATAATTATATATATATATATATATATAGATAAGTGAGAAATATTCGTGTTAAACGTAAAACACGCCCTTGGTTATAAAATTAAGTGAACTAGGACATTTATTTGAAACTAATCAAACAAACCTCCTAGCGGAGCTGGTTATAAGAGTTCACGAAGCATCGAAATATCAACAAACTACCCTAGACATATATATATATATATATATATATATATATATATATAATATATATATATATATATATATATATATATATATATATATATGTATATATACCTGGACATAACCAGGGATTCAAACTCAAAGGACTCTCCAGCAGATTCTATATAAATGAACACGTATCCCCTCAGATCAAATTGCTTCTGAAGCAAACGCGGAAGGAGATTAAAACTAAATGTTACAAGTTTGTATGGGTCCAGAACGGCAACATACTCGTAAGAAAAGAGGAAAATTCGGCTATTGTATGTATTTCCAAGATAGAGGATCTCAATAACCTATAAAGTTGTTTGCTTGTCTTTCTTGTTGTTTGTATCGGCTTTTAACATCATATATCAAAATACTCGGGGCTTAAGAACGAAGTTAGCTGACTTAAAGCTGAATCTGTACGTTTGTTGCCCTGACATACTTTGTGTCACCGAATCTTGGTTAAGGAGTTCTGTTTCGACCATGAGTTGGTGGATCCGAATATTTATGACATTTTTCGTAGAGATCGCGAAACCATCGATAACTCAAAATCTGATGGGGGTGGTGTATTCATTGCAGTGAAAAATAAATATAATGCAGTTTTAGTGCCTGAATATCACAGTAATGCGGAAGATATATGGATAAGTGTAAAACTAAATGAAGGTAGAATATTGTTTATTTGTGTTAGTAGTTAATACTAAGAGAGAACTAACTCACAATGGCGGCCATCGAGGTGGGGGGCCTTTCCGTCTACGTCAAATCGATATTCAAGATGGATGCTTTGACGTTATGGGGCCTGTGGGCCCTCTGTCATCTAATATAGGGGCTCCTTCTCCTCGATCCTGGCTTGGGGGGCCCTAGACTGACGGGTCCTGACTATCTCTCTCTCATGGGGGTCCTCTCACTCCTTCTCATCGATCCTTCCCGGGGGCCCTAGCTGACACGCCCACCGCGCGTTACGACCGCGGAGGACTCCTGTCATCAGGGCCCTGACAATCACAGCAGTTAGATAAGATGAAACAAATACAAACGAAAGCCGTGTCGGGATTCGCAACCAGCATGACCGCAGAATTACTCCGCCAGAGTCTAGTACTCAGACCGTTCATCCGTCACCCCACTGTGATGATTAGTAAGGAAGCGAGTGATATAAAGAGATTGTTCATTACGTTCCGACAGAGGACTCCGATATTCGTAAGTGTTTTTCAAATTGAAGAAATTCTAAATGGAGGATCGAACCTTCTTTTACTATAATATATATATATATATATATAATATATATATATATATATATATATATATATATATATATATATATATATATATATAAACTATATCAATACTAGTATAATATTGAATAAACCAAACATGAAAAACTGTATATATATATATATATATATATATATATATATATATATATAATATAGAGTTTGAATCACGGGAATATTCGGTCTATTGAGTGAAATATATGTTTATAAACTCATTTATTCAAAAAATTCCTCAATATTTCAACACTTTTTTTGTGTCTTCTTAAGGAGAAATCAATCTAAAATACAAAAAAAATAAAGATAAAAACATAAAGTAATGAACATAAAAACTAACCTTACTTACAATTTAGAGTTAAAATGATGATTTAAAATAACTATACATGGAACATATTATTGCGTGCAACTTATAATTAGGACCCTTAGTCAACATTAATACTATGTGGGAATGAGAGGCTCGAAATTAAGAATCGTATGCTCTCTTGAAACTTCAGATATCGGTCTCCCAGGATGTCAATGTTATCATTCAAAACAATGAGGTGTGGGGGACAAATGATATTGATTTTATCTTAAAATATTCGTGTAAATTTACGGCTCAAATAGTCCTATATCTGCCTGGAGTTGATGATTGTATTACTGGTCTTATGTATGTGCGCCATTTCCAAGAATAATCTCTTTTTGTGATTATTTTCACGATCTAAAACTTTAACATTTTTCCATAATCAAAATTGTGGTCAAAATCCTGAAAATGACACGCCCAATGCACAAGATCTTTTGCCAATACGGCTGTCACTTTTGTGTTGTATAATTCTTTTGTTTAAGTTTTGTTTAGTCTGTCCTATATAACATTTATCACATCGATCACACGGTACTTATAAACTACATTGCAATTAAATGAATAATGGAGTGCGATCTTTGGTCTTTGAAAACAAAGTTCTTAATGGATTTTGTATTGTATTCTTGCTATCTTAACACCTCCCATCCGAGAAAAACCCCTGATAAACTGTTTCAGATAAACCTCTGATGTACGGTAGCTTCTTGAATTTAACAGTTTCAGATGCAAGTATTGTCAGTGGCTGAAATGTTGTTTGGCATTGTAATATCAATAAACCCTTCAACAATTTCCTTGGATATCCGTTTTTTAAAAAATAAGTGTTCTAATTTCTTTAAATTACTTTTTTGAAAAATTTTTTTTATCTGAGATATGGGACCACCCTGGTTTTTACTTGGATAACAACGTTAGTTTTATGATTGATTGGATGGTTTGAAAAGTAATTGAGGTAGCGTCCCGATGAGGTCGGTTTTTGATACCAATCCAATATGATGTTATTATTTTCTGTTCTAATTAATAATGTGTCTAGAATTAGAACAGAAAATAATAACATCATATTGGATTGGTATCAAAAACCGACCTCATCGGGACGCTACCTCAATTACTTTTCAAACCATCCAATCAATCAGAAAACTAACGTTGTTATCCAAGTAAAAAACAGGGTGGTCCATATCTCAGATAAAAAAATTTTTAAAAAGTAATTTAAAGAAATTAGAACACTTATTTTTAAACAACGGATATCCAAGGAAATTGTTGAAGGGTTTATTATATTACAATGCAAACAACATTTCAGCCACTGACAATACTTCATCTGAAACTGTTAAATTCAAGAAGCTACCGCTACATCAGAGGGCTTTATCTGAAACAGTTATCAGGGGTTTCTTTTCTCGATGCGAGAGGTTGTTAAAAATAGCAAGATAACAATACAAAATCCATAAGAACTAACGTTGTTTTCAAAGACCAAAGCATCGCACTCCATTATTATTTAATGCAATGTGCAAAGTTTATAAGATACCGTGTGAATGACGATTGATAAATGTTTATATAGGACAGACTAAACAAAACTTAAAACAAAGAATTATACAACACAAAAGTGACAGCCGTATTGGCAAAAAGATCTTGTGCATTGGCGTGTCATTTTCAGGATTTTGACCACAATTTTGATTATGAAAAATGGTGTAAAGTTTAGATCGTGAAAATAATCACAAAAAGAGATTATTTCTTGGAAATGGCGCACATACATAAGACCAGTAATACAATCAACTCCAGGGGCAGATATAGACAATTTGAGCGTAATTTACACGAATATTTTAAGATAAAATCCAATATCATTTGTCCCCCCACACCCTCATTGTTTTGAATGATAACATTGACATCTGGAGACCGATATCTGAAGTTTCAAGAGAGGCATACGATTTCTTAAAATTTCGACGCCTCTCCATTCCACATAGTATTAATGTTGACTAAGGGTCCTTAATTTATAAGTTGCACGCAATAATATGTCCATTATAGTTATTAAAAATCATCATTTTAACTCTAATTGTAAGTAAGGTTAGTTTTTCAGATGTTCATTACTTATGTTTTTATCATTATTTTTGTTGTATTTTAGCTTGATTTCTCCTGAGAAGACACAAAAAAAGTGTTTGAAAATATTGAGCGAATTTTTTTGAATATAAATGAGATTTATAAACATATATTTCACCAATAGACCGAATATTCCCGTGATTTCAACTCTAATTTTGGTATCAATAGGTCGTGATAATACTTATTAATTATATATATATATATATATATATATATATATATATATATATATATATATATATATATATATATATATATATATATATATATATATAGATTGAAATTATATGATATATAGGTCCGCCAGGAACTGAAATTTTTTGGTATATAGGAGGCTGTCTTCGTGGATTTGGATATCAGATTACATACATACCTAGTTATTTGAAAAATAGTTATTTTCAAATAGTTTGTATCATTTGTAAATATCAAAGATTTTTCAATTAACACTTACATAAAAAAATATGATTTTCAATACTAGAATAATATTGAATAAATCAAACATGAGAAACTATGTATTTATATATATATATATATATATATATATATATATATATATATATATATATATATATATATGAAGACTGGACATCAATAACGGGCTAAGTGCCAAAAAATAAAAAATTGAGTAAGAACCCCGAAAAAGCAAGCTAAGTGTCATTGCCAAACCAACCTAAAAAGCGGGCTACCAAATACCATGATTGCATCTAATAGTTGTTCGCAAAAAGGGCCACCACCTAGATGGTAATGAGATGTATGTGCCGGGCCAGGCTGTTCGCTAAAACGGGCCACAGTACTACCCGAGGTGTAGTTGAGTGTGAGCTTTTGTCTATGGCAGATAACATATCACGTAATATTGCAACTGTATCTTCTTATGGTTATCTTTCTACCTGGGTGGTGAGTTTTAGTCCAGTCGCAGAATACAAGAATAAAAGTGTATCTTACAATGGCATTAAATAGTGCACACGTGTTTTTGGGTCAGCGCGCACATAAACAGAGAAAAGTTCTGTGTTCCAACGATTTCTATGCCCTGGAAAGACAATGTGAAGCAAAACAGCCGATTCATACATCACACATATTCTTCAAAACTAAATATTTCCAAATGGCAGTTGGATTCAGAGTTGAAAAAGTTGCACCTGGAATTGTCAAGTATACGGAGCAATGTTCATTAACTTGAAGCATGGAGTACCTGCAAGGCGTTCCTCAAGAAAGGGCAGTTTACCAGTAATAGATCAAGGGACTTGCTTTTACCATATCACAACCCTGTAAAAAAACATATCGCAGATGAGAAGTTAAGAAGAATCTGCCCAACAGATGCTGCCCTATTTGATGGCAAGATAATAGAGCGTTTTTTGAAATTTAATTTATCTTTAAATACCTTTGTATTTTTTAGTAATCATTTTGTTATGTAAATATAATCATTTTTAATCAATGTTTTTTTTAAAATTACCTAATGTTTTTTATATATAATCGTTTATATTATTTTATATTTAACTCCCCCTTAATGAATTGAGTTGAATATAAAATAATATTATTTGAAAAAAATTAATAAATCAAGCTTGACATTTCTTAAATTGTGCACTTACCCTTTGTTTTTACTGATAAAGGTAGCTCCTCGCTTAGCACGTTCTAGTACCCTGTTTTGAATGAGGAACATATTATATTTTCCCAATTCATAAGGATCGGAAGGGAATTCATTTGGCGCAAATTTTTTGCAATAAAATTATGAATCTTTAACCTAGTAATAAACACAAAAATTTGTTTCCAGTTTTTTTATCAAAAACGTTTTTTGACAAAACAATAAAAAAATTTAATAACTTAAAATCTAATTTGTGGCCACTTAGCCCATTATTGATGTCCAGTCTTCATATATAAATATATATATATATAGGTATACATATATATATATATATATATATATATATATATATATATATATATATATATATATATATATATATATATATATATCTATATATATATATATATATATATATAAATATATATATAAAATCTTTGATATTTCACCCTGTATTTTATTCTGTCATATATATATATATATATATATATATATATATATATATATATAATATATATATATATTCGGTGGAAATCTCCTCCGTAAGTAAATGAATTAATTAGATACAAGGTCAACAATAATATAGTTATTTAAAAAAATTAGTTATTTTCTTAATAATTCATTTCCATTTTGATATATTAAATATAATCAATATATAAACAATCATATAGGAGACCGTCTTCGTAGAATTGAAGCCGGGTGTCAGCAAATATCTCATAACAAGGTCATTTATTCAGTTCGAATGCGAATGAAGAATTTTCAAGCAATCAGCGTTTTAATGTTATATTTCTAAGGGGGGTCCATACATAGTCAATCTCGATCACCGATCAGGATTTTTCATCATTTTGAGACCAGATCCGCCAATCTAACTCATACATTATCAATCTGGATCACCGATCTCCGATCGAGATTGACTGTGTACGATCTCCTTTAAGCAACAACAAAGGAATTTCTACAATGCTTATTCAACATTTTCTAACCGTTATTCGTGTGCAAAATCCCTCCTCCACACTTAAAACTTTCTTCTAATAATTGTTTGAAATTTTTCTTATTAATTTCATTCCCAATTTCGACTTCATTTGAAGCAGCATCGTTAAACTTTCGATCAATCCACCGTTTGGGTGTGTCTTCGGCATGTCTTTAGTGAAAAATCAAGTAAGTTTTTTTGAGTTTATACCTCAGAAAGTTAATTTTTAAATATTTGTTTCCAATTTGTTTTAGAGAGACGGATTTATTTAGGAAAATTGAACAAAGTTTCTTTCCTAGAGAGAAAACCAAAGAAGAAGCTACCGATCTGATTATTGAGGAGCCTTACAGAATATACGAGGTAAAAAATATTACTTCTGCGTTCGGAGAGAGTCAGTAACTTCTAGACTTGGGTGAGTACAATATCTTTTTTACCGAGAGAGTGACTGAGTAATACACGTCTCATACCTAGAGGGTAGAAATATTTCATTCGTATCCAAGAGGGACATTGGAAACCTGAAAAATCAATCCAGCTCCAATATTTTTAAACTCTATTAAAAACTAGGTAAATATATATGGCATATTTTTTGTCAACTATATTAGGCGCGGCGTGCATTATTGTTATGGTGTTTTAGTATTTTTCTCTCTGTCTGTGTGGAATTATACAAAATGAATTTCACTGGTAATTAACTAAAATAGATGAAACTCTCAAAATTAATTCAAACAAAATTATTCTCTTTTCAAATTCTAAAACATGGCAAAAATGATTTTTTTCACATATTCGTACTTGGTTATAGAGCTTTGAAACGAATTAATTTTACTATAGGTGAAAAAACGTGTAAAATATACTCCAAAATCGTTCAGCTCAAACGTATGAGCTGTTTTATTAAATATTTCCCTCCCCCAACAACAACAACACAGTGGCGGAGGTTTTACCGAAAAAACGTAATGATAGAAATTCGGTGGAGGAATATTAATGCTATTTATATAAATAGAGTTAGGACTGGATTTATTATTAAATTTACGTCATTTAGATGTCCAACCATTCTTAGATGATTCTCTAGTTCTTTTCAAGAATAAAATCAGTAAAATTCTCAAGGATTTTAATACTTTAAAAAGTGAACACAACTTTCTGGGGGTGATTTCGTTAAAGTTTCGAATGACTGTGAAATTATAGAACGAAAATATTTCGGTACGCCGAATGCTATTATCGATATATCGACAGATTTATCAATGTGGTTCAAAGAAAATGTCTTAAACAAAATTTTACATTATTTAGAAGAGAAGAGCTTTAAAGGTAGTGGTTGGGCTCTCTCGAAAGTTGTCTTATTGGAAGTAGCTATTAATAAATTTGAAATGGGTACAGGCGGTTCATCTTACATTAATTTACCCCAGGAAATAGGTAAGAGAAAAGCTTGCGTTAACGTTGTGAACAACGATAATGCATGCTTTTTCTGGAGCGTAGTCAGTTGTCTTTATCCAGCGGCTAGAAATTCATGTCGTACGTCATCATATCCTTTATACTCGGAAGTTTTGAGAACCGCAGGTTTAGAATTACCCATGAAACTTACACAAATTACGAAATTTGAAAAAATGAACGATATTTCGGTTAATGTTTATGCTTTGGAATTAACCGAGCGTGAAAATAAATCTTTTTATTCAGTGATACCCATCAGGTTGAGTCAACAACAACACCGACTTCCTAATCGTCACGTTAATTTACTATTAGTTCAAAATATATACTATCCTAAATTAAATGAATATGAGCCGGTCATAGAAGATTCTGAAGATAGCGAAGACGACAACGAAATCAGATATCATTATTGTTGGATAAAAAATCTTTCTAGACTCGTTTCAGGTCAAATCTCCAAGAGAAACGGAAAAAAATTCATTTGTGATAGATGTTTGAATTATTTTAGCGCTCAAAGTAAATTGAATGAACATGAAGCGTTATGTCGTGATTTGAACCATTCTAAAGTTACTTTTCCGAAATATGACTATGTAGAATTCAGAAATCACTCTTTTAAGCAAAAATGATTTATGCAGATTTCGAAGCTATTTTAGGAAAGTGTAATGAAAAAATTAGTGCCAAGACAACTTAATATCAGGAACACAAACCCTACAGTGTAGGATATTACCTAAAATGCTCCTATGACGATAATCTCTCACGTTACGCTAGTTTTCGCGGAGAAAATTGTCTAGATTGGTTCTCCGATGAAATCGATAAAATTGGTAAATTTATTTATTCAAAAATTAAGCACATTGAACCTATGATGGGGGTACCTGATGAAGTCACCACTCATTGTCATATTTGCGAAAAACCCTTCACAAATAAGGAGATAATTGTTAGAGATCACGATCATTTTTCCGGGGAATTTAGGGGGTGGGCTCATCAGAACTGTAATTTAAATTTCAAAAAACTTTTTATTGTCTCAATATGCACCCACAACCTCTCGAACTATGATGGTCACTACATCGTGAAGTCACTTCTTCAACGAGGACCAATCAACCCCCTAGCCCTCAATAAAGAACGATACATTTTATTCACCTATTATCACAAGGAAACTAAACTTAGATTCAGATTTATAGACTCATTCAGATTTATGGGAGCCAGCTTGGACGAACTAGTGTCAACCCTGATTCTAGGTAATTTCAAAAATTTGAGAAAAGAGTACCCCGATCTAGTCGATGAGGAATTTGAGCTTCTAACCCAAAAAGGTGTCTTTCCCTACGACTATATAACCGATTTCGATAAACTTAACGATCCAACACTTCCTACCATCGAAAAATTCTACAATAAACTCACCGATTCTCATATTAGCGAGAAAAGTTACCGCCATGCTCAAAAAGTGTGGAAAACCTTTAATATTCAAACACTAGGCGAGTACAGTGACCTCTATATGAAAACCGATATAATGTTGCTCGCAGATGTAATGGAAAATTTTAGGGAAACGGCTACAAAAACCTATAATCTCGATTCAATTTGGTTCAATATTTTACCTTCATACACATGGTCCTGTATGCTTAAATATACGAAATGTCGCTTGGAACTTCTAAAAGACATAGATATGATTATGTTTATCGAGAGAGGTATACGTGGGGGTATTTCGTGTTGCATGAATAGATTTTCAGAAGCTAATAATCCTCGTATGAATGATTTTGATTCAAGTAAACCTACAAAATATATCTTTTACATCGATATGAATAATTTATATGGGTATACCATGGGACAATTTTTACCATATGGAGGGTTCGAATGGTGTGAAAATACCGATATAGATGTAACTAAAATACCTGACGATTCCCCCGAAGGTTATATACTAGAGGTAGACATCGATTATCCCCCGAAATTACACGATCTTCATAAAGATCTACCATTTTGCTGTGAACACCTCACCCCTCCAGAAGGATGAGTACATAAAAAGCTATTGGGTACCCTGTTCAATAAGAGAAATTACGTGATTCACTATAGGAATCTCAAGCAGGCATTAAAAGCAGGTTTGGTTCTTGTAAAGGTTCACAAGGCGCTGAAATTCAAACAGAGTCCATGGCTGAAACCCTATATAGATCTGAATACGGATCTAAGAACAAAAGCTACCACTACGTTTCAGAAAAATCAATTTAAACTTGCTAATAATGACGTTTTTGGTAAAACGATGGAGAACATTCGATTACACAGGGTAATTCGGTTAGTAAATAAATATGAGGGTCGTTACGGAGCTAGAAATCTCATTTCCTTTTCTTCGAGGATTATGTACGCTGTTTGCGAGAGAAGGACGAAAAAGTCATTAATCAAAAATTCAATCAGATTCTACGCCCATACACTGTATTCCATTGAACAAAGTAAAATAGGGTTAAGTCCTCACGATGATAAACGTTATTTAATTCCATCGTCGTTCGATACTTTACCATGGGATCACTATTCACTTTAATTATTTTTTTTTTGTTCTAGAGAGAGAGAGAGAGACTATGAATCATCAAGACCAAAGCATACCTCTAATTTCTCTTAAAGAATTTTCCATTCAAAAAATTATCGAAAATATCCAGTCTTTTTGTGACATACTTAAATTATATCTTCCAAAACTCCTAACTCTAGAGTTATTAGAAAAATTCAGTTCAATTAAATGGAAATTCATTGTAAAAGAGAATGAGAAGGATAAAAGTAGATTTTTTTAGAAAACGTGGTAGGGATGATATCTATGTCCAAGAGTGGTATTATGTTTTCTACAACTATTACAGAATTGAGGATTTTAATTTAACTATATGCGGAAACTGTTACAAAAAATTATTAATTCGGTTCAAACACTATAACTTTAGTACAAAATTTAAAATAATGAAGGGTCAATATGATTTATTTATGCCGCCTGGAGATATATCCTTCTTATATCGAATAAAAAATTTTTGTTGTCAGGCGGAATACAATCATAAAGTTTTTAGGATATACAAAAATGAAGAGAGTAAAAAACTTAAGCTTTCCATAGACAGATTAATTGATTCCGATGACGAAAACAGCGATATTGATTTACATACAGGCTAGAGAGAGAGAGAGATATGTGGAAAATTTAATAATATTTTTTTATGTCTTGATAAGTAAAATTATATTGTTTTATCTATACTGTATTAATGTTTTGTTTATATATATCAAATATATACTATGGTTGAATAAAGTGATTGTAAATTATTTCGTTCTTTATTTCTTGATTCAACAAAATAGGAAAGGTACCTAATTTATGCAACCAACAATACACCTTCATGAATTTAGATCAGTAAACAGATTCATAGTGTGTGTGTGTGTGTGTGTGTGTGTGTGTGTGTGTGTGTGTGTGTGTGTGTGTGTGTGTGTGTGTGTGTGTGTGTGTATATATATATATATATATATAAGTAGGAGAACCTCTGCTATTTTTTCTGTCTAACAAGTGACTCTAAAATTTCATATAAGTCACACGCTTTGATATTTTACCCTGGAGTGACAAGGGAGTAACTGTTTTATTTTTTCCTTAAATTTCGTATAAGTCAAGCGATTATAATATATATATATATATATATATATATATATATATATATATATATATATATATATATATATATATATATATATATATATATATATATATATATATAAGTAGGAGAACCTCTGTTATTTTTCTGTCTAACAAGTGTCTCTAAAATTTCATATAAGTCAAACGCTTTGATATTTTACCCTGTAGTGACAAGGGAGTAACTGTTTTATTTTTTCCTTAAATTTCGTATAAGTCAAACGATTACTAACGTTCGTAGATTTCAATCATGAAAAAATTTATATATATATATATATTAAAAAGTTGAATCATTGGTGCAGGTGTAACGACATAACTTACAAATCGTAACCTCTATAAACTAAAGAATTCCTCCTTCACTCTGTATGTCAGTCATCTTCCAAGATTACTGATTATCGTAATTAGAAACCTGACCGATAGGGAGCCAGCTCCATGAACTGAATTATGACTGGATTATCGTAATTAGAAACCTGGCCGATGGTGGAGCGTTTCAAGATGACGGAACACGGTATTATTGTAATTCGGAACCCTACCAACAGAGAGCGTTCTGACAGATCACAGATTCACAACGGTTATCCAACGTCTTCGATGAGAACGAGGGTTTAACGACTTCGAACGGCTTTCGAACGACTTTCGAACGACTTTCGAACGACTTTCGAACGACTTTCAACGGCTTTCGAACGACTTTCAACGGCTACCGAACGACATTCAACGACTTTCATCGAAGTCGTTAACGACTTCGATGAAAGTCGTTCGGTAGCCGTTGTGGATGACTTGTTCAAAAACCATCTTGGAACGCCCTCTGTTGATCAGGTTCTGAATTACAATACCGCGTTTCGCTATCTTGAATATATATATATATGAGGTAGGAGAACCTCTGTTATTTTTTCTGTAAGTCAAACGCTTTGATATTTCACCCTGTAGTGACAAGGGAGTAACTGTTTTATTTTTTCCTTAATTTTCGTATGAGTTCAACGATATTCTCACTCTTGGAACATGACTCACGTTCGCAGATTTCAATCATGAAAAAATTTCTTTTATATGTATATATATATATATATATTTGTGAGAGAGAAAAATCATGAAAAATAAATGAGTGGTTTCAACAATTTTGACAAGTCTCGACTTGTATAATAATTTGAATATAGATTAGTCATAATATGTTATTTCTTTAGTTGAAAAACATAAGAGAGGAGATAAGGTTTTAGGTTAGAGGGTTGAGGGGGGAGAGAGTGGATAAGGAACAGGATCTTCACTCTACGAATAAACTACAAGTTCACAGTTGAGTATTGAAGTTTAAAGTATCATAATGTCTCAAGACAGTGGTTTTATCGATGACTATGATGAGGACGTTGATGGAATTTTCGATGCTGAACTGAATCGTATAGTGAAGATGTACGATGAGGATATTAAGAATGAGACGAATTTTCTGTTAAATGGACACTTCCAAATCGAAATAAATTGTGGTCTTGGACCGAGTATTCTACATATTGACTGTGGTATAAGTTCAGTCCGAAACTTTATACCTTCAATCAAGTTCACCTGTAACGAAGCTGTAATTTCCTTCGATAACTGGGAATGGGATACCTTCATTTCAAAACTTCAAAATGAGGATGCCAATAATAATTCTGGTGTTGAAATAGTGCGATCATGGGATAATTCAACGTTGAGCATATCCAAGTGGGGTAATTTTCTATTCTTCAGTAATGATGACGTAGAGAAAATCATTCAATTGAACGGTATAATCTCTAGTAGAATCGAGATGTTAAAAAATCAAAAGTTTCCATACTACTATAGGAATTTTCTGGAAGTCATCAGGGAAGCATCTAGGAACGGAAGTGAGAAATCATCTGAAGAACTCATAACTGAATTCTGTAAAATTAGTTCTTCAGTGAACAGTTACATCATATTAGAATGTTTGTTGTATAACAAGAATAAAATGTTAAATGATATAGACAAGGAAAATTTTGTATAATAAAAAATGTATATGAAATTGATATTTATTTCACTCTTACTCTCTCTTGAAAAAATTATCATTTTGAACACCTCTCATGAATTAAGTATATAATATATATATATATATATATATATATATATATATATATATATATATATATATATATATATATATATATATATATATATATATATATATATATATAATACATTTTAAGTCGAAAAAGTATTACATAAAAGAGGAGATTGGTTAGATGACTGTTGATTGAGTAGAGTATTGAAGCTTATATTTTACCAGGTTATTTTTTCTAAGAATTTTTGTATAAGAAATACAAGAGACTGTTAATTTTTTTAAATTTTATATTAATCAAACACTATGTATAATAGTGTTCGCAACAATCCTATGCTCGATTTCTTTAATAATTATCATGAGAAAGTTTTTACACTGTTCAAATTCACACTATTTTTTTTTTTTTTTGGGTACATAGTTAAATTAATATGATGAAATAAGCATGTACTTAACGTGTGAGGAATTGACCTTGTTCTAATTTATGTACTATTCTAATGAACAATAGAATATTTTATTATGAGATATTCAGCAAAATAATTAATTTTTGATCTATATGCATGAAGCATCAAATCTCTATCTTATATAAGGATCATGGAGAGGGAAAACGAAACATTATTAATTGAAAACCATGAGTTTGAAAAAATTTATTAATCGTACTTGTAAGTAACAGTGTTCTTGTTTTAGATCCCATTGAACAAGAAATCTACATAAATAATATTTACCTAGTTTTTAATAAGTTTAAATATTGAAGCTGGATGGGTTTTTCCAGTTTCCAATGTTCCCTTGGATACGATGGAATATTCTCCTGTTGTAATCTCCCCTATATAAGGTCTGTATTCTTCAGTCACTCTCTTCGGTAAAAAGACATTGTAATCACCCAAGTCTAGAAGTACTGACTCTCCGAACGCAGAAGTAATTATTTTTGCCTCGTATATTCTGTAGGGCTCCTCGATAATCAGATCGGATAGCTTCTTCTTTGGTTTCCTCTCTAGGAAAGAAACTTTGTTCAATTTTCCTAATAAATCCATCTCTGAAACAAATTAAAACAATATTAAAATAACGTTCTGAAGTATAACTCAAAAATAAAAACTTACTTTATTTTCACTAAGACAGGAAGACACACCCAAACGGTTAGATCGAAAGTTTAACGATGCTGCTTCGAATGAACTTGAAATTGGAATGAAATTAATAAGAAAAATTTCAACAATTATCAGAAGGACGTTTTTAGTGGAGGAGGGATTTTGCACACGGCCCCAAAAATGATGAATAAGGATGTAGAAATTCTTTTGTTGTTCTTAAAGAAGATCGTACACAGTCAATCTCGATCGAGATCGGTGATTCAGATTGATAATGTACTAGTTAGATTGACAGATCTGGTCTCAAAATGATGAAATCCTGAACGCGATCGAGATTGACTATGTATGGACCCCTTGAGAAATAACTTGATTCATAAAACGCTGATGCTGAAATTCTTCATTCGCATATCGACCTATATCTAATTAATTCATTTACTTACGGAACGTAGGAATTCGCTGACATCGACTTCAACTCTCATATATTTCATTCTGTTTTCGCTTGAACGCGATTATATTTTATTTATCAAAATGGAAATGAATTTTTAAGAAAATAACTGTTGTTTAAATAAATATGTATGTTGACCTTGTATCTAATTAATTCATTTACTTACGGAGATTTCCACCGAATATATATATATATATATGACAGAAAAAATTACAGGGTGAAATATCAAAGATTTTATATATATATATATATATATATATATATATATATATATATATATATATATATATATATATATATATATATATATATATATATATATATATATATATATATATATATATATATATATATATATATATATATATATATAAATACATAGTCTCTCATGTTTGATTTATTCAATATTATTCTAGTATTGAAAATCATATTTTTTCTAGTAAGTGTTAATTGAAAAATCTTTGATATTTACAAATGATACAAACTATTTGAAAATAACTATTTTTCAAATAACTAGGTATGTATGTAATCTGATATCCAAATCCACGAAGACGGCCTCCTATATACCAAAAAATTTCAGTTCCTGGCGGACCTATATATCATATAATTTCAATCTCTATATATATATATATATATATATATATATATATATATATATATATATATATAAATATATATATATATATATATATATATATATATATATATATATATTTTTTTATGTTTTTTTTTTTAAATATTATACTTTTTTATATATATATATATATATATATATATATATATATATATATATATATATATATATATATATATATATATATTTATATATATATATATATATATAAAGAAGGCTCGATCCTCCATTAGAATTTCTTCAATTTGAAAAACACTTACGATACGGAGTCCTCTGTCGGAACGTATGAACAATCTCTTTATATCACTCGCTTCCTACTAATCATCACAGTCGGGTGACGGATGAACGGTCTGAGTACTAGACTCTGGCGGAGTAATTCTGCGGTTCGAATCCCGACACGGCTTTTTTCATTTATTAATATTTCAGCTAGGGCCCCCGGGAAGGATCGATGAGAAGGAGTGAGAGGACCCCCATGAGAGAGAGATAGTCAGGACCCGTCAGTCTAGGGCCCCCCAAGCCAGGATCGAGGAGAAGGAGCACCTATATTAGATGACAGAGGGCCCCCAGGCCCCATAACGTCATAGCATCCATCTTGAATATCGATTTGACGTAGACGGAAAGGTCCCCCCACCTCGATGGCCGCCATTGTGAGTTAGTTCTCTCTTAGTATTAACTACTTGTGTTTACCTGCCTCCTAATGACGTCGGTGCCTACGTAAGTTTCTCTACTAAACTAAGTACTTTGCATATAAGGGAAAACCATATCATTTTAATTTGTGGAGACTTCAATTTATCATCCACGCAGTGGGTACTACTTGATAATAACAGTTATTTGGAACCCTTGAATGTCGAGGCTAAGTACTCATTATTATCAGACACTTTTTCTTTTCAAAATATGTTGCAGTTTAATTCTGTCCTAAATACAAATAACAAAATACTTGATTTAATACTATGTAATAAATTTACAGTTAGTGAGATCGGTCATTGTCCGAGCCCTCTTGTGCCGGAAGATAGGCACCATCCATGCATCGAATTCCTTTTGGATCTTAGCATGAGTAAACCCTTAAAATTCAATTGTAACACCTATTATAAATTTAACAAAGCAAATTATGTTAATTTGAATCGGGAAATTTCTGATACCGATTTGGCTTTGCTGTTTCATGATGTGTCACTAAATACTTGCTTAGATATTTTTTATGATAAAATAGATAGCATTAAGCAAAAACATGTACCGTCCTACACCAAAAATAAGTATTTTTCTGCATTCTATTCTCAGGAAACCGTAAGAACTATCAAACAGGAAAATAAAATACATAAAAAATGGCAGAAATATAAAAACGCTAACGATTATTATTTGATTAAAACTTTAAGAATGCGAAGTAAAATTTTAATTAGGAACGACTTTCTGAGATATAGCCACTCAGTGAGGATGACTTGATGAATAATCCTAAAAGATTTTGGAATAATGTTTCTGTTAAAAAACAACAGGTTAGTAAGTTGCCCAGCGAGATTCACTGGGGTGACAGATGTGCAAGCGGTGGACCCGAAATGAGCGATTTATTTGCGGAATATTTCGAAAGCGTTTACGTTCCGGAAGTCTTCCGGTTCGATCCCGGATGACATACTGAGAATTCTAGAGAGCGTAGATTCTAAAAAGGGTGCTGGCCCTGATGGTTTACCCTCTGTCTTCATAAAGAAGTGTGCCTCATCTTTGTGCGTCCCATTGACACTTATTTACAATAGGTCTTTGAGTTTGGGCGAATTTCCGGTATGGTGGAAGGCTGCCATGGTCGTCCCGATTTTCAAAAGTGGCCAAAAAAATGATGTTGAGAATTATCGTCCTATAAGTAAAATTTCGATCATGCCTAAACTACTGGAAAAACTAGTATACGAATATATTTTTGCATTAGTGAAAAACATACTAATTTCGGAGCAACACGGGTTTTTCCCAGGCCGATCCTTAGAAACAAATTTATTTATTTTTACCGAATTCGTGCACAGCAACATGGACAGACGAGTTCAAGTCGATACTATCTACACCGACTTCAGCAAGGCTTTCGATAAAATCAGTCATAACATCTTGCTGAGCCGTCTGGCTGGAGTCGGTGTAGGTGGACGTCTTCTTAGATGGGTTGAATCATACATCAAAAATCGCTCTCAATTCGTCTCAATTCAGGGATTTCGCTCAAAATCATTTGTTACCTCGTCTGAAGTACCCCAGGGGTCACATCTGGGACCTGTATTTTTCATTATTTATATTAATGAAATCAGGCATTGATTACGTCATTGTGATTTCCTGCTTTACGCGGATGACTTAAAGGTTTACACTTCTATAACTAACCCTGAAGATTGTGACAAGCTGCAGGAAGACCTTGACCGTCTTACCGGTTTCTGAGATAAGAACTGTTTATTTCTTAATTTGGACAAGTGTATTTCTATGACCTTCTCGCGAATATTGAATCAGGTAAACCACATTTATTGCATAAGGGATGTATCTCTTCAGAAAGTCGCCTCTGCAAAAGATCTTGGGGTGATGTTTGATCCTAAACTCATTTTTGATCTACACATCGATTCCGCTGTTAACTCGTCTTCTAGGATGTTGGGTTACATCCGTAGGAAGTGTGAGTCATTCAAAAATGTTAGATCGCTTTTCTGTTTATTCAACTCTTTTGTCCTCAGTTAATTAATTTTTGCCATCATTATCTGGAGCCCCAGACAGATGGTATACATAGACCGCCTGGAAAGGATTCAGAATAAAGTTGTAAAATTTATTTCTTATAAAGCCAATTGTTTAATCCCCAATGGTGATTACTCCCTGGCACGGGATCACTTTTGCATTATTTCTATGTTTGATCGTAGAATTATTTCCGATATACTTTTCCTGTACAAAATCGTCAACAATTCAATAAGCAACCCCGCTGTATCGCGCATATCTATATAAATGTTCCGCAGAGGTCTCTAAGGGTTAGTGAGTTGTTTCACCTACCGCTAAGAAATACTTATTCGGCACAGAATTCGCCCCTTTGCCGTATAAATCGCTTTAGTAATAAAATACAGAATAATGTTGATTTTTTTTTAATGTCCCTTTCTGGGATAAAAAGTGCATTGAAGAGGCACCGGGGTGACTTCTGAATTCTGATGTTTAATATCTAATTCACGTTACTTTTAGTAATACTTACTGCTCTCTTTTTTTTTGTGTGTGTGTGTATATTTCTTATTTCTTAATTATTAGAGTAATAAGCTTTGTAATTTGTGGATACTCTAGTGGGTATCTTTGTACCTGTCTGTATCTCCCATGTTCGCAATAAATAAATAAATATATATATATATATATATATATATATATATATATATATATATATATATATATATATATATATATATATATATATATATATATATATATATATATACCTATATATATATATATATATATATATATATATATATATATATATATATATATATATATATATATATATATATCTATATATATATCTTTTTGATAATTATTAGCAATAACAGGCTTGGTGAATCTTGAAAAACTCGATTTCATGAAGAAGTTGACGTTTCTCCATGACATTCGTGGCTTTTTCAAAACTTTCGAAAAATTGAAATTTTTTTGACATTTATTGATTTGAAAAAATTTGAATAGTTAAAAAGACTACTATGTTTCATCAAAATTTTTCGACTGTGGCCGTTCTCTGTTATTATTTTATTACGTGCTATTCAGTCCAATATTAACATTCAAATCTGTTATTATTAGATGGTAAGGGAAACCACAGAAACCTTTACCCACGTAATGTTCGAAATAGGTTCAAATTATTTTGATTTTGAAAAGTCAAAGAATAGGGTACTATTTATCTTTTTTTCAAAAATTTCTTATTGCGGCTGTGGCCGTCTTCAGTTATTCATTACGTGCTATTTAGTCCAATATCAACAGACAGGTCTGTTGATATTATATGGGAAGGGAACCACAGAAACCTTCACCCACGTAATGTACAAAATAGGTTTAAAATATTTGATTGTTGTCTTTAAAAAGACATTACTTGTAATTTTGGAGATCACATGTTCTAAACTATACTTTCTTTTTAGAAAAATTGAAAATTCTAGATGTTTAGATTTTGTCTAAGAAGATGAGTTGTTATGGTTAGAGTTTGTTGTTTGTTGAATTATTTTGTTTTGATTTATGTTGTTTCTTAGAAAAATGGAAGAATTAAATCTGCGTATATTGAACTTAAATCTTTTATATCTGTTCTATCATTTACGACTTTATTTAAATTTTTTTGAATATGTAACTTTTCTAAAATTTCTCTGCGTTTTTGATCTTTCTCTATTTCTAAAATTTTTGTGCTATCAAAGTTGAAACTATGATTCTCATTGTTTTTATGTTTGATTAGTGCTGTGGTTTGTGTTTTGGTATATTTGAGGGCTTCTATTCTTTCTTCTAAATTTTGAAAAGTTTGAACTATATATGATTTATTACAATTATCACAGGGTATACTATAAACAACATGAGATTTTTGCAGAAGAGGTGTTTTACTTTTTGATTTAGAATATATTTGTTTTATTGGATTTTGTGCAGTGTGGGCTACTTTAATATCGTTTGGATTTAAAATATGTGATATTTTATTACTCCAATGAGGAATGTATGGAAGAGGAATATATTTTTTTTTAATATTTCCTTTGTCTGACGTTTCTTATGTGTTGTAAAGTTCATGAATTCCATTTTGAGTGATTTTTTGTATAATTTTATTGGGTAATCGTTTTTTATGAGTAGTTCATGGACATCCTGTAATGTTTCATGTCTGTGTGTAGGTGAAGTACCTAAGTTTAAGTACTTTGTCTATATATCCGATAATTAAACTCTTCTTTTGTGACAAATGATGTGTACTGTTGTAGTTCAATGATCCTTGTGAAAAATTTCTTTTCTATGCCTTTTTCTGATAATTTCATTGTTGCTGTGTATGAAAGTAATATCAAGAAAATTTAATGTATTGTTTGTTCCTTTTTCTAGAATTAATTGCAATTTTCTATTGAAATCGTTGAATTTTTCAAGAATATCATCAATAAAGTCTTCTGATGTTATTATAAAGCCATCATCAACATAAATTTTGAAAGTTATAATTCGTTCATTCGAATGATTTAATACATTTTCTTCTGAATATTCTAAAACTAATTGAGCTATAACACTGGAAACAGGACTCATTGCTACACCATCAATTTGTTGGTAGAAGTTATTTTCATATGTAATACCACTAGAGATGAAATTTTGCCGGAAAAATTTCTCGATTGTAATATGAAAGTTTGTTGCTGAGGTAATTTCGCGAATGACATGAAAAAAATATCATGAGCGAAATTGTCTAAGTAACAAACTTGAATGTTACAAGAGAGAAATTGTACCTGCTTTAATTTCATCCCGAGTGGTATTCAACATGACTATTTCACGAGAAAATATGTCTAACAGTAATATGGTCACATTTGAGAAAGTCAAGAAAATAACGATTCATGTGAGAAATGTCAAAATATTATCGATGAAATAATAACTTGCTAAGTTTTGCCGACTTGCATGTTTTATCGCTGTGAAACGAGAGTTGCTATGGAAACTTCCTCACTAAAAATGGAATGAGTGAAATAGTCATATTGAAAATAGTTTGTACCAAGTGCAAATTGAATTGCTTCTATAAAATCGGTTTTAGGAATATTTGTATAAATTTTGATAATAGTCCATTTATCATTAATTATTAATGAAACCAAAGAATTTGGAATATTGGTATAAAGAGAAACAACATCTAATGAAAAAAATTTGTAATTGTTAGGTAGTTTTAAAGATTTAAGATGGTCTACAAGATCGAGAGAATTTTTGATATAATAAGGATTTTGATTTACTATTTTACTATATTTTTTAATATTGAAGAAAGAAATTTAGAAAGATTATTTAGAGGTGATTGAATATAAGAGATAATGGGTCTTAATGGTATGTTTTCTTTAGGTATTTTAGGAGTACCATAAAAATTATGTGAAAGGCTGTTGTGTCGAATTAATTCTTTTGATGTTTTTGGAGATATGAAATTTTTTTGTTCCCATGTTTTAAACAATTTGTTACTTCCATTTTGATGTAGAGTCTTAGTTAAATTATTTTAAATTTTTTTATATATAGAAGAATCACTAAGCATTGCAGTAATTTTTTTTTGTATGTATTCGTTTCTAGTATCACTGTTTTGTTTCCTTTATCTGGTTTAGTTGTTAGTTGTGGATAAGATTTGATGAATTGTTTGGTTTCATATAAGTTTTCGATGGTTTGTTTATTATGTAATGTTTGTTTTTTATTTTTGCATTTATTGTGGTAAGTTTTCATAGTTTGTGCTACTTTTTGTCTAATGGAATTTTGATTTTCAGGACATAAATTTGAAATACCTTTTTCTTTATTAGCTATAATATTATTGATTGGTATTTTTCTAATATTTTTAATTTCTATAGAGTGTTTGGGGTCAAAATTTAATGTTTCTTCAACGAAAACAGGTAAAAACAAAAGTGTTAGTGGTATTAATTACACTATTTTCATGTTAATATTGTTTGTGGTGTGTTAACTTTTTAATAAAATCGTGTTTTTTGAGATTCACCAAGCCTGTTATTGCTAATAATAAAAAGTTATATTTAAATATATATATATATATATATATATATATATATATATATATATATATATATATATATATGTATATATATATATATATATATATATAATATATTTATTCGAATTGTTGTTGCCTGTGAACTATTTCTGATCTCTTGATAATTATTAGCAATAACAAGCTTGTTGAATCTCAAAACACTCGATTTTATTAAAAAGTTGACGTTTCGCCACGACATTCGTGGCTTATCAAAACTTTTCAATAAAACGTCAACTTTTTAATAAAATCGAGTTTTTTTAGATTCAACAAATCTGTTATTGATAATAAATATCAAGAGAATATATATATATATATATATATATATATATATATATATATATATATATATATATATATATATATATATATATATAATCTCTTGATAATTATTAAAGAATATCAAAGTAAAACAAGCACCCTAAGCTATTAATTTGTTTTCACTCTCGAGTGTCTACCTTGAGACCTACAACTCCTATTTACAATATTCACAAAAACTCTTCTCAGCCAATTAATCAATTCATCTATTTATCAAATTTTTTTTTCTTTCACAAAATAGGTACCTACCTACCTACTTAACGAATTTGTTAACAGCTGGTGAGAGCAAATAAAAAGTTATTAGGTATATATTTTTGAAGATTAGCGGGATTCTGCTATCTTTAACGTTAGCAAAATGATCTATAATATCCTCATAAAATTTTTTGTCTTTCGCCAAAAGTTTTACCAATTCCTTTTCAATAGACAATGAACTAATATTTTTCAAACGATCCTGGCTCATTGAATTTCGTAATTAAGTTTTAATTCTCTTAAGAGTGGAAAACGAGCGCTCTACGGAAGCCGATGTCACCGGGATAGAAACAATTAGACATAAGAGTTTATAAACTTGGGGTAGATCTTGATTCAAATCATTATCAATCATGTGAGGACTATTGAATAGTCCTCACATGATTTTCATTTTGCCCCAAAATTTCATTGTCATCATAAACAACACACAGTCCACTTTTTATGGCCACCTTATCAAAAAAAGTGTAGTTTTGACATAAATTTTCCAAAAGGTTATCTGGAAAATTAGCCGAAAATCCGGTAAACAAATTTTTATTGAGTAAGTCGAAGAAATGCAGTTCTTTCAAATCAGAGAACCTTATTTCTATTTGACCCCTAATAGTATCCAAAATTTCATAAAATATTATTAATTAAATATGCTTATAGTGAAGCTCCATATCTGCGTAACTGAATTTCTTTCGTTTCGGGCTAAATTGAGTCGTATCATCAGTAGTTTGAAATACAGAAAATAGTTTTCTAAAATAAACTTCTTGCACGTAATTCTGAAATTTTTTCCAAAAGAAACTTGAGCCGATTTCGTGAGTAAATTACATCTGAAAACTTGTGCTGTAAGATTTGAAAAACTATTTCTGTTTGTTCAAAAATCAATTTAAAGATGTTTAAAAAATATATAAATTCCTTATCTTGTAAGTAAGATATTAATCCGTGTGCTGTATTTAAAGTTACTTTATCAGTGAAAAATTCCTCACTTTCAACTAGGTATAGAATTAAATCCTCAAATCCTAAGCGGCCCCAAACAGAGACATTTTCACTAGTAAAAAGTAAACACTGCCAACAAAATAATTTATTTTTCACCTGTGATCCGGTTAGGCAAGGATGTCTCTCATAATTCCGTGAATTGAAACCTCGGTTTTGTTTTCTGTTACGCTGCACCAAATTGTTTAATTCAGGGGTAGGTCGCAATGTTTTTATCAAAACTTTATCCTCATAACTTAGTGCACTAAAGTTATGGGATAACAAATATTTCACTAAGTCACCATTGAAATTTTTGAAATTAACTTCAGTAACCAAACTCATTTTAAAACAATACGCGAGCAATATAAGTAAACACGCTGCTGTTTTCGGCCATTAGTAACTACGATCACACTACGATTCAATTAATGCTTTCCAACGAATTCACTCGATGTCACGCGAAATTCTATAGTTGTGATTGATCGACATTGTATGATACTGGGTTCCTATCGGTGTTGCCATTTACATGTGTTTTGCTTTTCTATAGCAATGAAGTATTAATTCGGAGTATTTGCACCTTTGTTTGCTTTTCTGTGGCAGGCATAATGAACGTTGAGAATATACCTTTCTAAGCCTCCGCAGCGTTGCCACAAATCTTGAAATGAATGAAATGAATGAAATGCAGTAAATGTAAATATCTTCTATCTTAATTAATAAATTATATTATATAATGTAGGTTGAAAGGAAGGTAGGTGCATAAAATAATATGATTTTGATTAATATGAATATGCTGAATGCTGACTATTCGATATAATATTTTAGTGATACAGGGAATATTATTGAGGAGGCTTAGCCTCCTTAGCCTCCTTTGACTAGCCGCCCCTGATATATATATATATATATATATATATATATATATATATATATATATATATATATATATATATATAATATATATATATATATATATATATATATATATATACATATATATATTTATATATATATATATATATATATATATATACATGAATATATATATATATATATATATATATATATATATATATATATATATATATATATATATATATATATATATATATATATATATATATATATATATATATATATATATATATATATAATATATATATATATATATATATATATATATATATATATATATATATACGGGGTATTCGGCACATAAAGCAACAAAACTTTTTGGTGTATTGTTGAGGTCATTTGCTACCCTTTCTCTTTCGACCCTGGATCCTACGACTCACGGTTAAGAAGATATAATTTTCTCAAATTTCCCAAAATTCCGCCTGAAACCCTCATAAGTTTTTTTTAAAAACCTGTTAAAGCTCAATTTTTTCAACTGCCTATTGCACTCATTCCATTTTTTGTGAGGAAGTTTCCATAGAAACTCTCGTTTCACAGCGATAAAACATGCAAGCCGGCAAAACTTAGCAAGTTATATTTTGACATTTCTAACATTCATAGATATCTTGGAAAATGAATACCATAAAAAAAACAAGCAAAGTTTAGTTTATCTATGATGAATACTTATTTGTCAAATAGCGCAATACGTGTCATCAAATGTGACCATATAACTGTTAGACATATTTTCTCGTGAAATAGTCATGTCGAATACCACTCGAGATGAAATTTAAGCAGGTAAAATTTCTCTCTTGTAACATTCAAGTTTGTTGCTTCGGCAATTTCGCACATGACATTTTTTCCAAAATCACTCGCCTGACGGCTCGTGATTTTGATACAAATGTCATTCGCGATATTGCCTAAGCAATAAACTTTTATATTACAATCGAGAAATTTTGCCGGCAAAATTTCATCTCTAGTGGTATTATATATGAATATTCTGTAATGTGTGCTTGTTGAACAACCTCCTAGCGGAGCTGGTTATACATACGAGTTCTCGTTGCCGAAATGTTTTCATCTATCTGTAAGATGTGGTTCATTTGTTTCCGACTGGTGGCGCTGTGTCATATTTATATGCCATATAGTCTCTGGAAGGAAAATATAAGGCCGTTAGAAATATTTGGTTGTTTATCACTTTCGATGGGTGGATGATACTGATGAGCCCCAAATAAGGGCGAAACAGACTGTCTATCATTTCCACTGATTGCGATAAGCAACTTAAAGTTTCTAACATACACCGTCCAAGGTGTGGAGGCATTTCGATGTTTCGTGAACTCGTATAATCAGCTCCGCTAGGAGGTTTGTTTGATTAGTTTCGAATAAATGTCCTAGTTCACTTCATTTTATATATATATATATATATATATATATATATATATATATATATATATATATATATATATATATACATATATATAAATATATATATATATATATATATATATATATATATATATATATATATATATATATATATATATACGTTATTTAACTTTGTGTGTATAAATAAATATGTATATTGTTTTTATAAACCATTGTTTTAATAACTTTATTAATTTACATCATGTATCGGCCCAATCAATTCAAAATAAATAATGAACAAATTTGTCAACTTTTAATGAAATTTCGTTAGCATAGTCTCCTTCACAAATTAACAAAACAGTTTTAAAAAATTTCGTTGGAAAAGTGTGAGCGGTTATAAAAACATGAATATCTTTTGAGTGGCTCAGGATAAACAGACGATTGAAAAAACAAATTACTCAGAAGACATGCGACTATAACACCGTCTATTTTTTTTCTTCCTGAGCTACCCGATATTGCCCGCAGAAGGACGCAAACTTGGACGAAGAAAACATGTCGCTATTCAAACACCCTGTACAATAAGTTTATTCATTTTTTTTATCATCTTATAACTATTACATTTCCTCGAAAATCGAAGCTACTATTTGGGGAAGAATTTATTCAAATCGGATAACCGCTTGAGAAAATATTCAGTCAAAACTTAGGAAATATTTAATGTATGCGTTAAATTTGCGGCGCAGTGTATTTCGCAAGTAGCACGACTTCAATGACAAAAATTGGAATTTTTAGACTTTTGAAAGAAAAAACCAAAAATGCTATACTTTCTTCGAAAGTGCATTAAATAGGCTAGTTTTTAAGATTATTTGCTGATTCTGTCTGGTACAATATTTTTTCACAGTAAATAGTCAACCTTTACTTAAGGTTTTCGGATTTAAATTATATTGAAACAACTTGATTTTTTTTTGAGGTTAGCGAGCTAGTTTTTAATGAAATGATAGGTCGATTGTCTCAACCATATATTGATGATAGCACAAAAAAAAAAACATGAGTTAGAACTTATTTATATTCAAAACAGGCGAGAAAATGACCAAAAAGTATAGATTTTTGAAAAAAACAAAAGAGTGGCAATATCTCGAAATCCAGAAAACTTTTGCTGAGGTCATGTTGATGTTATCTGATTGACCGGAAGCCAATCTACCTCCAGTGTCACTCTGGCGTGTTATTTATGGGACACCCTGTATATATATATATATATATATATATATATATATATATATATATATATATATATATATATATATACAGGCTGTCCCACCGGGAAAGAACGGGATCTGTATATGGAAAACTACACATAGGAAACTTTTGAAAATTTGACAGTATACTAATGTCGATAGGGGCAACTCGACTAAAATATTTTCAAGAAAGTGCAACTTCCGGTAATACCAGAAGTAGATACCAACTTGCTTATGTTAAATAGGACACCCTATATATTAATACGTTTATGGATTCTACGTAATATTCTAGGCAGATTTTATTTATTATGTCCTTACCTAAGTCTAAGCGTTTTTAAAATATTCAGGTTTTTATGTCAAAAATGACGATTGCAAGCCCTAATTTAATTATTAATAATTATTGTTCCTATAAGGAAGCGTTTTTCACTCACTTTGGGTTAAATTCCTTGTTGAAAAGTACCGTAAACAGGGGTGGCTTTGATCAAATAAAAAATATTTTAGTAAATATTTTCAAATCTAAAACTTGTGCTTTTCCTGTTCATATGTCAATGCTTTCTTAATCGATTTGCATAATAAAATATAGCGTAAAACGTTCAATATTAAATCATATTTAATAAAAAGTGGTGGTCAATGCCACCTGGTTGACTGGGGTGTCTTTGATCATGAGCTAGAAATTGCATAGATCTTTATTATACCTCAATATATGTGATCAAAGTCACTCCGGTAAAAATCGGTCAACACGTTTTTAAACAACGTATGTCTGGGTGACTTTGATCATTTATAATCTGGTGCAAATATGACTATAAAATGTTCAATATATTTAAATTTAAAAAAATGTTTTTTTTCAAAGAGCTTTATTAGAATATAATTGGAAAAAAGAAATTACAAATTTTAGTCAAGAATTAATCAGTATTCATTAACTTCAATGAAATTTGGAATTTCTTCGGTTTTGGTAAATTGGAAATTATATCCAATTTTGAAACCAAAGAGACATCATTTTAACAGGAGGCCTGAATTTTTGTATATTCAATTTTACAAAAGATCTGAATCCCTGAACTTCCATTTCGTCTCCTGATATAATTTTGGTTATACAACACACATAAATGTATGTAGATCTGGCTGACTTCTAACCAGTAAATTTTACTAGGACATTTCTTCCTTCTTCTAGCAATCCATGCTCTTCCAATAATTCCGTTGCGGTTTCATTTTCTTCATCAGAACGGTTCGACTGTATTTCTTGCTGAGCATCCGCATCCTCTTGTGGGCTGTCTTGCTCTGCATCACTCTCTTCGGATTCGGTCATTTCAATAGGAGTTTCATATGCAGATGAACTTTGGGCAGTGATGCTCTTTCCTGGTTTTACTTGCAATCTCTCTCTTTTTTGTCTCGGTCTCGAATTTGTTGATCCAGCTTCTCGTTGTGATCGTAGAAGGTCAGTTAGTGTGTCGTTCACAAACTGTTCAGCTTCTTCAGGATTTCCTTTGGGCAATTTTTGCAAAACTCTTTCAGCATGCAGAGGATATAAACCAGTGGCATCAAATTCATTGACTAAAATTCTTTTCATGGCACTACCATTTTCTTGGTTTCGTTGCTTGGATGGGACGGAGTCCATTTTTTCTAAAGTTGCCTTTAATAAAGAGGGAAATTGGTTCTTCTGAACTACATTATTTCGTGGATTACTCAACTTATAAACGGTTAAAATAGCACGCCAGGCTGTTTTGGATGATCTAAAGAACGCTACGTCTAGAGGCTGCAATAAGTGTGTGCTATTAGGAGGGAGGCAAACAAACAAAATATTATTCTCTTCACTTTATAACGTCAATGTTTATATGTGAAGCGAGATTATCTCCGAGCAACACCTTTTTTCCATTAAGTCTCCATGCATGGGGAAGGAAACACGTCTCAAACCAGTCAGTGAAGGTTTCGGAATCAATCCAACCATGTTTGGTTCTAGCAAACAGAGTTCCAGCACTGCAACAAGGTTATGAACAACAAGGGGCACCCTTCGGGCCACCAACCTTCCATGTATTCCAGAGATGTTCTCCTTTATATATTACGTAGGGTGGCAAAAGCACACCACTTGCCGAACCACACATCATCACCGTAGTTGACGATTTTCAATGGTTTATAACCCGTTCTGGATATTTGACGCCTCTTCTAAACAAAGCTTTTACTTTTCCGGGATCATCAGAAACATTTGTTTCGTCATAGTTAAACATGTTTTGAGGCTCCACATTTAGCAGCGTTTCTTGTAGATTGTTAAAATAATCCTGAATAGTTTTCCTGGTTACCCCAGCTCTTGCCTTCTTTATGTTAGCAGCCCATCTTTGACACAGTTCGTTATTGTGTCGTTTCAAAAATAATTTCACCCAATCATCTCCAGGTGTATTGTTGACGAAACGTGGCTCCTGAATCTCTCTGCTATTCAAATAGTTTTTAACAAGGATCTTAACATCTCGCTCACCTAGAGGGAAGCCCCAATCGGAGCACTTTTGAATGCCTTTGACAAATGCTTTCTCTTCTTTTGTACTGAAAACGGGTTTACCTCCAGGTTTTAGGACATGTCCTCCATGAAATTTATTGCTCAGGTTACCATAGGGTATTTTAAATTCCCGTGAAGCTCCCCTTATGCTTAACCTTCCATCGGCAACCGATGTTACCCCCTGTTCAACTTTATCATCATTGTAGTTGCGATAATGCCTGGCCCCTAATTTTCGTTTGTGAGTTCGAGGCATCTGTAAACAAACAAAAAAAATTTACTGGACTACGTTTCGATCAAATCTAGAAGAAACAATAAAAACAGATATTTAAAGAGGGGTGTCATTGATCACTTCTTGTTCAGTGATCAATGGCACCCCGAAATAGAAAATTGTAACCTACACAAACGCAATTGGACAAAAAAATATTTTGTTCACAAACATCTGTTTCTTAAACATGAATTAACAGAATAGCTATTGTATATATACAATAAATTAACAAATAAAGACTTAGTACTTACATTTTTGTGACTGTAATAATAACACGACTATTTTCTACAAAACGTTATTAAACTTAATCACGTACTGTTTAAGAACACAAGAGAATCTAGTTCGCTAAATGGCGGGATAAGGCTATAGACAGTGTTGCCACCAAACCCCCAACAAAAATTGAGGGTCGTCTAAGAAATAAACACTAGAGAGCCACATATCTGGAAATTTCATGATTTGATCAATGACACCCCTTATGTTAAAAGTCACCCCGGTTTACGGTACCTACTTCAATAGATTTTGTATAATATTTGGATAACTAATCATAAAGAGTGTTCAATAAATAAGATCTAAAATTAGATTGAGAAAACTGACAAAAATCAATTTTTTCAAATAGAAACCCCCCATTTTTATTATTTTGTAGTATTTAGCATTTAAAAAGGAGGTATTTTTGTATAAGGTTATCTATATCTAAAATTTGAAGTTTTCGAAATATTGCCAATTTAATATTTTTATATGGCGACTTTGCATTTAATCGTTAAACAATTAGATTTAGGATAGCTACGATCGTATTTGACATTTCAAATCATCGTAATGGCACCCCGGTTGAATTATACAAACGAAAATTATTTAAACCTATTTATTATTTATGGACAATGTGATAAAGTTATTCCAAGAACATGAGATACATTTACCACCCGATATCCTCATAAACAAAGACCATCAGCAAATACTATTAAACGAATTATAGAAAACTTCAAGAACTTTTGATCCGTAAAGGCAAAAGTTTACAAAAAAAAACCAGTTGTTGATAATGAAAATATTGAAAAAGCAATTTTGGGATATTTTGAAGCATATACAACAAAATCTTCAAGGCAGAGAGCATTAGAAGAGTTCAAAGAATTTTACGGAAACACAAATATCATCCCTATGCTATCCATATTTTCATTAGTGCAGCATTTCAATGACACTGATTTTTCAAGAAGAATGGAATTTTTTGAATTTATACTACTTCGATCTCAAGAAAACTTTTCTATTTTGAACATGTGATACATTTGTGACACGATATCCTCAAAAACAAAAACCATCACCAAATACTATAAGAAGAATTATAGAAAACTTGAATAACTTTGGATCCGCAAATGAAAAGTATACAGAAATAAACTAGTTATTGAAAATGAAAATATTGATATCGAAATTGGAAATGGAAATGTTAGAAAAATTATTTAAGTATATGTTCGAATTGGTGTCCTTGAACTTCTAAACATTTTTCGCATCTGAGCAGCAATTATTCATGGGAGCCTCTTCTTATCACATGTTCTTGAAATAACTTCATCATATTGTACATAAATAATAAATAAGTGTAAATAATCTTCGTTTGTATAATTTAACCGGGGTGCCACTGATTTGAAATGTCAAATACGATCGTGGCTATCCTAGATCTAATTGTTTAACGATTAAATGCAAAATCGCCATATAAAAATATTAAATTGGCAATATTTCGAAAATTTAAAATTTTAGGTATAGATGAACTCATACAAAATTACCTTAATTTTTGATACTAAATACTACAAAAAAGAAAAATTGGAGGTTTCCATTTGAAAAACTTATACATATAGTCATACACCCTGTATGACTATTTATCCAAATATTATACAAAATATATTAAAGTAGGTCCTTTTCAACAAGCAATTCAACCCAAAGTAAGAGAAAGGGCTTCCTTATAGGAAAAATTGATAATTATATTAGGGCTTGCATCGTCATTTTTGACGCTTAGACTTAGGTATAGGACATAATACATAATATCTGCCTAGAATCTTGCGTAGAATCCAAAAATGTATTAATATATAGGATGTCCAACTTAAAATAAGCAAGTTGGTATCTACTTCCGGTATAACCGGAAGTGCCACCATCTTGAAAATATTTTAGTCGAGTTGCCCCTATCATCATTAGTATACAGATTGCGTTATTTCCCGGTAGGACAACCTGTATATATATATATATATATATATATATATATATATATATATATATATATATATATATATATATATATATATATATATATATATATATATAAATATGTGTATATATATATATATATATATATATATATATATATATATATATATATATATATATATATATATATATATATATATATATATAAATATATATATATATATATATATTATAAAATGGCGCCGTCTACGTTTGAACTCTGAGAGTGATAATCCTGAAAAGAATGTGAAAAGTATGTATTGACATTATGAGAGAACTTGTGATAATACCGATAACTCTATGAAGTGTGGAGAAAAGTTCCATCCATCATGCCTAAGACAGGCAGCTATGGGAAAATCAGCAGTGTGTGTCCACTAGATTGAAAAATCATTATTGGATCCGGACCACCCAAAATATGTCGAAATAACGTACTTGAAAAGACTAGTAGCCGAACTGGAAAAAAAAGAATCCTAAAAGAAAATTGCTCCCTATGGAAACAAAAGGTAAAACTTATGGAAAGAACCTACAAAAATAAGGATAAACCAACCTTGCGCCTCCACATTCCTCGCCTTTTCAACGCTTTATCAACAAAATTTTAATTCCGAAAGATGACGCACCTGTCGTTGACAAGGCAGATTCGAAGGATCTACATACTTCTGCGCCGACCTATGGTTCGCCAGACCTACCAAAGGGGAAAATGTGAAATGTGCAGATGACGACGTCATTGTTCAAGATGAAGACAATAAAAACTATAACCATATCAATGACATATCGCTAAAAAATTATCTTCAAGAGATGGAAGCATATCTGATAGATAAAAACATTGATATTGTTTGTATGAGCAAAGTCTGGCTCACATCTCAGGAGATGACTGCTGTTCAGCTGGGAGATTACGAATTAGGAAGTACTCGGCTGAATCTCAGTATAGAGGTGGAGGCTGTGCTGTTTCTGTCGAAAATTGAAGATGTAAGCGATTTAGAACTTAAAAATTTCAGTATCAAAAAATGTATAGAGCTGTGTAGTATTTTTGTGGAGAATTTAAATTTATAAGTTCTAACAATTTATATTTCACCCCAGGGTAGTTTTGACACTCTTTCAGTCAGCCTTGAATCTGTGTTATGTGAGACTCGTATCAAGAAGAATATTATATTGGCTGGCGATTTTAATGTTCGCTTTGTAACAAATGAGAAGAAAGCAATGAGGCTATGTAGTTTGTTGCAGAGCTTTGGCTTGCATCAAGCAAGAACTGAATTGACTGGAGATGTAGCATGCTTGACAATATATTTGTTAATTTTGATAGAGCTTCATACTCAACTGTGGTGTCGGACATGAATATTTCTGACGATCTAGGTCAGATGCTTTAGTTTGTTACAGCCTATGATTGGATAAATGTAACCTAGGTCAAAAAGCTATGCAGACCATTAACACATGTGGGATTCACAAAGTGTCACAATCTTGTGGCAGCACTTGATTGGAGGTTTATGGACGTCATTGTGGTAAATGTAGACGATAAATTCAATGAGTTTAATAATCTCTTGATTAAGTGTACTTGGAGTCTTTCCCGGAAAAAACTTGCTACGTGAGATCGGATCGAAGTAATAAGATTGGCTGGTTTAATGAAACCTTAACACAAATGCGAGATGGTTTAAACCTCTTGGAGGAATTCAGGAGGCAATATAGCCAACCTAATTATGTGTTGAAGGATAAAAGCTACAAGTTAACTTATAGAGAGGCCGTACGTAAAGCCAAAATACATTTTAATGAAAATATAATAAAAAACTTTATCAATCCATCCAAATGTGTTTGGCTGATTATGAATCAGGAGCGAGGCAACTGTAAGAAACCAAAAACACCTAATATAAGTCCGCATGAATATAATAGCTATTTTCCTGAGATAGCTCAAAATGTAATAAATAAAATAACAACAAGTCGGATGAACCCCAAAGCATTGGTGGGATAAGTTTCTGAGACTAATACCTTATTTTTCTTCAGGTAGGTCACATTTAATGAAGTTAGGAATATTTTTTTGTCGTCTCAAGGGACCTACAGTTTAACGCCGGTTCCGGACGGCCAATGGGCTTGAAACTAATTCATTACCCAACAGTTTATCATATTTAGAACCTCTAAATTTCATGGGACATACACAACACCCAAGAGCAAGGTGGGACTCATGTTAGGGATATTATTTACAGCTTGAAAAATGAAAATGGTTGTGACATATTTGGTATGAATGTTAAATTAATCAAAAAAATAAAAAAATAATATCTTCTACCCTTTCATTAAACTCATTAATCTCTGTTTCAGAGAAAATATTTTTCCATCTATGCTTAAAACTGCCATGGCTATACCAGTTTATAAAAAAGGAGATGATTCACTGGCAGAGAACTATAGACTCAAATCATTACAGCCAATTATGTCAGAAATAGTGGAAAAATGCATGTCAACCAAAATTGCACATTGTTTTGGGGAAAATGGTTATTTCACAGAGACCCAATTTAGTTTTAGGAGGAACAGGGGAGCAGTTTTCGGCATTTTGGATCTGGCGAGGCATATACTCGGATCATTTTACGATCTACAGCTTAGGCCTACACTGTTTTATGGTTTGAGTGAGGCCTATGACTGTGGGTCCCACTGGGTTTGTTTGGGCAAGCTTCGGCTATATCACTTCACTGCAGTTGGTATTGGGTTCCTGTCTTCATACCTCTGAAGTAAGATGGTAATGGAATACATATTCGTGTATTGTTTTCTCTCTCTTTGGGTTGATGTTCTGTGTTATAGAGATTGAATGTTCTTCGTTCCATGAGACTATTTATTATTCCATTGGGTAGTTATTTTGGAGGAGTTGTTGTTTCAATTATTTTACTCTTAATGGGCGAAATTTCGGAGATGTTATTTTAGGGGCCCGATCAATGCAACCTATTATTGTTCCCTTCTTTTGGGACATGTGATGGTTAGACACATAGTCTAGTATTGTATTCGCATTTTGGTTTTATTTGTGCCATTTTGTGAGTACTTTCTCGCGATCTTTTGTGATGGTCATATCTAAAAAGGTAATTGTGTTTTTGTTCGCTCTTCGATGGTAAAATTGAGCAGAAATAACTACTCAATAGAATTGATAAATGGTCTCATGAAACAAAGAACATTAGATCTCTATAATACAGAACATCAGAAACCGAAAAAAAAAGAAAACAATACACGAATATTTATTATATACATAAAGAACATAAATCATACACAGAAAATAAAAAAGATCCTGAAACCATATAGCTTTGAAGTAGTCCATAAACCGCAGAACCAGGTAAAAAGTGTATTCAGCAGATTGAAAATGTCTACTCCAAAAGAACAGAAATCTCATGTAGTATACAGTATTGCATGCAAGAACTGTGATAAATAGGACAGACATCACAGAGATTAAAAGACAGACTGAACGCACACAAATACACCAAGAACGTAACAACGGTACTGAACAAACACAAAACGGCAAACAATGATGAGTTTGATTATGATTCTGTGAAGATTCTGACCACAGAACAAAAACAAAAACAGAGAGAATTTCTGGAGATGGTACGCATACATCGGAACACGAACAAAGTAGTTAACGATAAACAAGACATCAAACAGTTGAGTAAAGTTTACTTGCCACTAATAGCATGACAACTAACGTAAGAAGAAGAACGACACAAAGCTGTAAACCGAGAAATTGACATGACATTTACATGACATTGGCAGCTGATATTACGGAAGGACAGACTTAAGATGCAATATTTAAAATTTCAAAGTGGACGTAAACTTTGTGTTTTAGAGTTAGTGATTGTAAGATTTTATACCAATTGAATACTGAAGAAGAAGGCCTTTGAAATGTATATTTTAAACGAGCAGTTTCATCAGTAGAATAATAACCTGAAAATATCTAACGAAAAGAAGTTTCCTTTTAATATATGTATTTATATATATATATATATATATATATATATATATATATATATATATATATATATATATATATATATATATATATATGTATATATATATACATACATATGTTCATTACCATGAAGGTAAAGGGTTTTTTTGAGATTTTTATATGGTTTGAGGATCAGGTATTTCTTTTTACGATATGCTGACAGTGTTGTTTTCGTGACCCAGATATTTTGTGTTTTTCAGCAGATGTTCTTCAAATAGTCCTTTCATGGAGATCATCAGCAGCAGAATAACTGTCATTCATATACCATTATATTTTTCATTTCATACGCCAAATCATGATACTTTGTAAGCTTTTTTGAGTATGCTCTAGATAAGTAATGATCAGATTTGATAGCAACATCTAAGATGTTTCTTCTTTGAACAGGACTATAGCTGACTTATTGTGTGCAATCGTGCTGTCTGAAATAATGGCGGTGTCTCAATAGAAATTTAGTTTTATTCTCCATTCTTATTAATCATGATTACTGTCATTCTCTTAGTACCACGATGTTGTGGGTAGAATTCGTAATAGTTCTCACAAATCACTTTTATCTTATTTTAAATAATTGTGTTTAACGAAGTACAGTTTAATTTTATGGTTTGCCACATTGGTTTTTTGTTTTTTCCTTTGTGGAAGATGTTAGCTTATTTTATAACCTCAAACATTCGAGTTCTGATGAAGGCTCAAATAAAAGCCGAAACGTTGACGAAGAATATAAGAAGTACACTTGATTAGCCTTTATTTCATTCGTTTAACTTATCATCCTATTTGATGTATTACGACCGAAGTTATTCCTTCTGATGTATATATATATATATATATATATATATATATATATATATATATATATATATATATATATATAAAGTAGATAAATCGTGAGGATGCAGTCAAAAGTACTAGGCTGTTCTAAAGAAGGCTCTGTGTTATTATGTCAACGTTTCGAAAATTCTTTATTTTCTTCTTCAAGACATTTAACTTGAGGTTAGTAGTGAAAAGTCAACATCAACAAAACACCTAAAAGTCATCCCTACTGAAGTGGATAACATCTATTAATAGTTTTAATCACTTATAAAATCTGTCTGTGTCACAGACAAGCATGCCTTCCGCAATTCGTCTGCCGAAAGAAAATATTATAACCTTTTTGGAAATTTTACAGTCAATTGATTTTATAAGTGATTAAAACTATTAATAGATGTTATCCACTTCAGTAGGGATGACTTTTAGGTGTTTTGTTGATGTTGACTTTTCACTACTAACCTCAAGTTAAATGTCTTGAAGAAGAAAATAAAGAATTTTCGAAACGTTGACAAAATAACACAGAGCCTTCTTTAGAACAGCCTAGTACTTTTGACTGCATCCTCACGATTTATCTACTTTTTCTTTAACTAGTCAGTCAAGACTACCCTTCGCCTTAAATATATATATATATGTATGTATACATATATATATATATAAATATATATATATATATATATATATATATATATATATATATATATATATATATATATATATATATATATATATATATATATATATATATATATATATATATATATATATATATATATATATATATATATATATATATATATATATATATATTTGTGTCAAAAAAAAAAGATTATTTTATTACAATTAATTTGATACCATACCTTAGGTATTATGTTGAAAGAAAACTTTGGATAAATAACTGATATCGGATAAAGTTAGAACTTTCTTTAAATGAAGAATCTTAATGAGAATATAATAACATATGAAATCATCGAGTAGCCTGTGACCAACACAACTGAAACAAAATAGTTCGGAAGCCACGCTCACAAATCTACATCCCAGGACGGTAAACGGGGCTGCTGAGTGTTAGAAAGAGACGGATAAGGTAATTTTGAAGTATTATTAGAACATGCTACAATTTGATTGTTGGAAATGAAGTTTCTCGAAAGGACGGCGCCATATTTGTTTTGAAAAGATGCCACAATTTTTTCCAGAAAAATGAGCTGTTGATCCTCTTCCAGGTGAATTTTCCACTTGATTGATATCTATGTTTCTTCAAAATGTTAGCTACAGAAGACTTCGAAATGTCACAGTGTCTTGCGATTTCCCTGAGTGACGTATTCATATCTACTTGAACTTATGCCAGAACATCTATTTCTTTTTCTTCACTCATAACAAATGAATCGTTTTCATCATTATCAGGCTCAATTTTCATTTTTCGGACCAGGTTTGGAAAATGGTGCCAGGTTGGGTGACGCCGATCAGGATATCTCTGTGCGTATATATATATATATATATATATATATATATATATATATATATGACATGCAACATCGGTTGAATTTTGCAGATACTCTCCACAAACTAATAACATATCAACTTGTTCAGTTCTTGTATAAATATTGTTATTTTCCATGATTTCAAAACAATGAGGTACACAATAACTACCTAATTGACTTTGTAGAAGGTAATTATGTAAAATAAAATGTCGACACGTCAATTTTTACCGCAACCATTAATGATTTTGTTTCAGTTGTGTTGGTCACAGGCTACTCGATGATTTCAAATCTTATTTTAATCTCAATGAGATTCTTCATTTAGAGAAAGTTCTAACGTTATGGGATTTCAGTTTTTTATCAAAAGTTGTCTTTCAACCTAGAGTGCGGTATCAAATCAATCGTAATAAAATGATCTTTTTTTTTAACCGAACGAGCCACCATATAGTAATAAAGGTTTTAAATGCAAACGTCACATAGCAGAAACATTTTGATCGAAATCAGTGAAGTTGTGTTCTTACAAATGTTTTACGACCGAAATTGGTTATTTGAACTCATCCATAGCTCTCGAGAATAAAAATTTATTTCGAAAAAAAAAATAAAAAACGGTCATAAAAAGTACCAAATGATGTATTCTTAATGTCATATGAAGCCAAAAAAACTGAAAATATGCCAAGTGTCCCATTCAATTATATATTCATATATTTATATATATATATATATATATATATATATATATATATATATATATATATATATATATATATATATATATATATATATATATAATTTTTATGAATCAATGAATCTTCAAGTACATTATATTCTTTGTCCTAATAATCTTTCAAAAAAAGTTATTTTCAATGAAGCATTGAAATTTAATTATTCAAAAATTTCCTGATAGTTCAAGATGAGATGATTGAAATGAATTATTAAATAATTATATCTATTATTTCGAAAGATAACTCATATCAGCACTTGATTGAAAATTGAAAATTCATGATTAATATTCTCATAAAATTCATATAATATAGGTGAATATGCAATGCATGGTAGATAAATATGTGTATTGCATGATAACAAATGACCTATTCAATAAAGAATCAGATGGTTTAACGGGTTGGGATTCTGTTACCATAATTCATAGGATATCCAATATTTATGACCAATACTTGGGGCTAATGACATTCAATTTATTTCAACTTGTTTAGCGCTGGACAATGAATAAAATATTGATATAATTGGATCGAATAACAATGAAATGAATAGCTTCAGATCATCGCAGAATTATTATTGCGAGCTGCTATATTCGAAATGTCTCAAATTTTTTGTTTTTTTAATCGCATCTCAGCTTGCACAAAAATGTGCTAATTCATGTATTGTAAAATTCGAGCTTTATCGATATTTTCGATAATATTTCATTTTATTGAAAGAGAGAATGGTTATTACTCAACTGGATATAGTCACCGACTCATAAGTAATATATTTTCTTACTCAATCAAAAAAAGACTAGTTACCATGAGATTAATTAAGCAAGCAATTAACTTTCTACTTGTTTCCACAAAATGTTTGCTTGAGCAAAAAACTCACATTACGTGTTAAAATGGTGTATCTGCTACTTCACAATTCGATTATGTGTATTTTTCTTACTGTTGCAGTTTCTATATTACATCTGTTTTTCTATGTATATGTGAGGTGTTTATGCAGACAAATATTTTGATGAATCAGTTCATATGAATAATTCTATGAATAATTAAATCTTGAAACAATAAAAATAAACTGATATATAAAAATAGCACTCATTTGGTAGAAATGCGTTTTACTTGAAAATATTTCATTTACAAATATTTTTTTGAAGGAAAAATGTAGTGTCAAAATTTCGTGAGAGTTCTGCCGGGCCTAGAGCATCTTTGGTTTTTTCGGAAACATGAATCATCTCAAGCTAAATTTTTTTCAAATTTTTCATTATTTTCAGCATCGATAGGACAATTGTAATGAGTTTATTATTATGTCTGATTTACTGAAAGCATTGCTTGTAGTACAACTACTTTCAAATTGTGTTAGTTCTGAAATGTTAGATATAAAAAAGATTTTACACATGAGATAAGTTTTGATGAACAATTTTCATATCTTCTATCAAGTATCCAGTAATTAGGGGAGGAGCTGGTACCTTGACTCACCTTGTACGTTTTTCCACCAGTACAATTTCGAATTTCGCCAGAATTTATTTGTCAGATCTTGGCTCTTAGTTCATATGCCCACCACCAGTAAGCCACATTGTATGTCAGTTATGTCATTTTAGCTGTTACCGTGTGAAAAATATTGCGTTCTGAATTCATCTAAACGTAAGTATGTCGATCTGATTTGAACAATTATTTCCCTGTTTTATGGTACACAAATAAAGGTTCCGCGTATCTCATATTTAAGGTAGGTGGCAAATTATTTTTAAGTTTACATGTGTACAGTTTATAGGTCTATAAATGTAGTATACTTGTACCTTGAACCATTGACGTGTCTTGTACCTTGAGCCATGGCATATCTTACAAGACATGGTCCAAGGTATCTAATTAAGATTCTCAGATGAAGATGATGAACACATTGTCGTCTATATGATAATGATTTCGACTTAGATGCTGAATATTATTCTGGAAAAGATACAGTAGCAGATTGCCCAGATAAATGCAAAGAAGTAAACATTTCCGATTTAGCAGTAGGATATTTTTCTTTCAATAAATGAACGGGGAAGAAAATGGTGAACCATTCTATGTTGCTGAAATAACTGCCCTAAATCCTTCTTTAAAGGTTCAATGCCTGAAGCGAATTCACACCAAATGGTCCACACTTTGATATTGGTATCGAAGATGTACTCAAACTTGCATCATCATGTCAGGCTGGAATTTGGGAAAGTCAAAAAGGATATATTTCAGACTTCGGGAAGTACAATAAAGTATAATATGTTTTTGCATTTCTTTTGTATTTTTGTAGGTGGCCCAAGGAAAAAGACTACGCTGTCTTACAGGACGGGATTGTACATTGGGCCAAAAGACAGTTAAAAATAAAATCTCCAAAAATTTTCTTCCTGTTCGTTCTATTTAATTAGCAATGTAATATACTGTCATACCACATATAAATTGAATGTAAAGCTTGAAATTTTATCTTCAATTATGAAAACATACAAAATAAAGTGTCAAAAAAATACGGTCCAAGGTACAAGCTTCTCCTTTACCTCAAGTTTGATGAGTTAGTTGCGTTATCATTCTAATGCGTTTGTCACTTAAAGTGCAATCATTTTCTCAATAATGACTCAAGCGAGCGTGAATATATAATTTTTTAACACGTTGGCTGCCGTATGGACCACTGGCTGTAAAATTGACAAAGCTACTTGAGGCCGATCGAGTTTGACTATATATTGCCAGAAATATCACACTCAGAAATTATTGTATGATTCACAGAAAGCGCAGTAGTTGGAAAATATATATTTTCGATGATTTATTTGGTCAATACATGCCAAAACATTTTTATAATCATGTATTACATTATTTGCCACGTGACCGCCGGCTGGCATATGCAAATCAAAACATAACCTACAATTGCCAGAGACTGTTGAAGCGCTTTTTTTATAAGCTCTCAGTGTGTTCTTTTTATAAGCTATTAGTGTGTTATTTCATAGTGAACATAATCCGATGGTATGTGTGTTGTGATATTTTGGTTTTTATCAGTTGTAGGTATTCATTTGAAACAATTTTAGATGAATAACCCAAACCAACCACCTACTTCTGGTGCATCTTATAATCGTAAGAGGTCACTAACAGATGCTGAGCTAGAAGAGATTTTGAATTCTTGATTATCAGATACAGAAATCGTATCTAGTGAGTCATCAGATTCAGAATTTAGTAGCGATGATAGTGTGCAGGACAGGAATTATGAAATCGGTAATATTCAGAATCAGAAGATGACTCTTGTTTCTGATAAAATTTTGCAAATTATTTTTACGAAAACTAATAGAAATGCTGACCAGGTGATTCGTGTGAAAGGTTTGCTCAGGAAAAAAAGTAGACTTGCCGGTTGGAAATCGATATTGAAAAAACCAAATAAAAAATTTATCGGTCTCCTATTTTACATGGAATTAGTTCGATTCCCAACGACTATTTCTTATTGGAGCAAGAATAAAATTTAAAACTCAATTGCGGCCGAAATAATGTCAAGAAACCGATTCCAGTCACTTTTAAGATTCCGGCACTTTTCGGACAAGTCCCCTGATACAACGAATAGTCGCTGGTATAAGATCAATAATCTTGATTCGTTTTTCAATCGCACATATAAAGAAATAATGAAACCTGACGACTATATTGCAGTTGACGACACTATGATATCGCTGATTAGGTTTTCGAAAATATATTCCTGGATAAAAACACAAATATAGTGTCAAAGTTTTCCAAATATGCGTTAGAAAAGACTATGCTCGTTCATTGTCAGTATACCAAGGAAAACATTAGCGAAACCCAGATACAAGTTTTTCAACGGAAGTTGTTATGACGCTTTGTGAAAATTATTTGGATCATGGTAGGGTGGTGGTAACCGACAATTTTCACACGAGCATAGATCTTGCACAAAGACTACCACTAACCGTAAAATACATACTGTCGGCACTTTCCGAAAAAATAGGAAGGGAACGCCCAAAGAAATTATCAAAGAGAAACTGAAGACAGGTGATATAACAGGAAGAGAAAATAATAGTGGAATCGTGATTGCAAAGTGGAAAGATAAAAGGGAAGTTTTTTTAAATTTATTTATTATGCGAATGACAATACAGCGACATCAGTATATAATACAGTATAAAAAAATATATCAATATATATATATATATATATTGATATATATTTTATATATATATATATATCGCAGAGCACTCACGGCCATACACATCGACAAAGGAAGTTTATATACTATGGACGTATCATACCCCCGATATTACGAAAACCGGGAAAAAAAACTGAAAGCGTGAAGATATTGTCAAACCACAGTCTATAATCGATTACAATTCAGGAAAACAGGAAAAGCCGGAATCGATTTGTCAGATCAACGCTCATCTTATTCAACTTGACTAAGAAAATCTTTGCGTTGGTATCACAAAGTTACCACTGAACTGCTAATTGGAACTTCTGCTGTGGAAAGTATATAAATGTGATATCCCAGTTGAAAAATATCTATAACTCAGTATAGGGAAGAATTAGTTAGCTCTCCCCTAGGTCTAGAGCGTGAAAATGATAGACTTCAGATAAATAAACAGAAGCATGTACAAGTTATTGAAGAAACAGGAGAGAAGTGTAAGAGGAACAGAAAAATTAGGAAAACATTTACTAAATATTACAAGAAAAATTTCGGTGAACATGGTTTTCAACTTGCTGCTAAATTGAGCAAGAAGGTTACCACATTTTGCTCTTCATGCCCAGACAAAGTCTTCATTTGTATGAAATGTTTTCCAGCACATGTATAAATATTCATAATTCACATTGAGCTGATATGTATTTCAAATAAATCATTTGTCAGATGAAAATATGAGTTTGAATTGATTTCTGATTGATGTTCAGTTTCCGAGCAATATAATCACTGAATTCCAAAACTACTTGCGATTTTACATTTCTCATTTGCCTACTTGAACTTCCTATAAAATATATGTACCTACTAGGAGAAACAGCCGGCTACCAGTCGACAATTTTAGTATAGTATTCAATGACAGTGAGTTATTCAATCAAATGGACGCCGGCTGTCATGAAACCACATTATATATGCTGCCAAATCATCTTCGGCAGCTAATGTGTTAAATTCATTACTGAGATATTAGTGTGGCTCATACAACACATTAGAAAAATCTGATCAACAAATTTATAATGAAAGATAAACTTCCCAACCTTATATTCCACCACTCACTAATAGACTATCACATTTTGAAACCTACACAACATCAAGGTAGTTCAAACTTCAAGAAATCAAATTGAAAAATTTCATTCTAAACTAATATAAAACAACTTATTCGAGAAAGACTCATGTTGTTTTTAGTATACCATGCAAACATTGTATTGAATCATATATTGTGGAATATTTTCATTATTTACAGGGAATAATAATCGTGCAGAAATATGAAAAAGTATAAACTACAGCACCTATCAAACTCATAATAGATGAAAACCGCAATCTGTATGTACATCGATTTCACCAACTTTTCAGAAATAGAAAACAAAATCGTGCATATTTTAGAGAGATGAATTATATAAAACATTCATGTAAACTATATACAGAATTGAACGAACAAAATGCACCAAAACAAAACAAGCCATCCAGCAACCGAAATCATAAATAACTTAACCTTTTCAATATCATCCACTACCCTACATTGAATAGATCAGCTATTACAGAGAAGCAATAGATCAATACAAAATAATTATGAAATAATACCTAACCTAGAAACATTCACATTTTCAGAACATCAAACCAACTGTCAATTGTATAATATATAAAAATGTGAATAATTTTTTAAGAATTGCTGTATTATCAATCATATTCTAAATTGAGAGTGATGTCTGATAAGAGACAAACCTCAAGATCAAATAATAGAAAACATATGTTGTACATTAGGTGTTTTCTCATATAATTTTAGCATACCAGAATACCGATTTTAGACTGAATAGCACGTAGTTAGAGACTTATTATGATTCCAGCCGCAAAAAAGGTAAATTAAACATAGTTCACTATTCTTTGATATTTTTTGGAAGTTTAAAAATTTCAGAGTAGCTCTGCTCTCTAAAATGTTTTCGAGATGCTACGTCAGGTATCCATAGATAATTCATAAATGGTTTTCTTATTTATGTGAAGTGTTCTCACCTTGATCATGTTCACAAGTGAACCAGATTCGTAAACTACTCCATATCGTGAAATTCTCTTCGAAAGTCCCAATAGTTTACCTACAGAATTATCATTTGTGAAACTAATTGAGTAATAGTAGAGAAAATAATCGGGCTTATTTACGTTCGGTTTCAAGAACAACAAAGTATCGACCACTCACTTTCATAGATCTATAGATATTCACTGATTTTCAAGTTTTATATTCAATATTTACAATTTTATATAATACTATATCCTACATTCTGAAATTACGTACCTATATTTGGAAGGGTTATTCAGCATAACCATATCGAAAAATGGGATATAATCTCAGGTACTACAATGCAATTGATAACGTTGAGAGCGTGAATAGGTATTACAGAAATGAAGAATGATATCAATGTTACTTTCAAATATTTATAGTTTTATATTAATTGTAAATGAATTCCGAATTATATTATCAACTCACAATTTCTCTTCTGCCATAAAAATCTCCTATAATAAGTATATCAGTCATTATTTAGCACAATCAGAACTCAAAAGCTGTTGCCTTGATACAGTGAAAACTCTAAATAGAATGAAGAATAAATTATATCGACCTTATGTCCAATGATTACAATACACTACCTATTTGCAACCATATCAAATCTAGGTGAAGAATTTGTAATATAGTATCACGAAAGTTTTTTGAAAACTAAACATTTTTCAAAAAAAAAAATTAACTTTATCGTTCCTCCAGGACAGTAGGAGAATACAAATACCTTCTTTCTTATTTTTATAGAGATGATCTCTTTCATAATGAAGAGTAGTTTGCTACTGGAGAGTTTATTTCTCCCAAATGAAAATTTGCAGATAATCACAATTACATTACACAGTACCTATCTTTCTATCAACTTTAACTGATGATAGAGCGCCCAAAGCTATTCTTCGCGAAAGAAAATGTAAATGAAATTACCCCAAATCGAAGTTGTAATTGTTTCATTTAGTTCGGCTTATCTTAGGTCCAGAACCGTTTCAATTCTTCCATATTGCCCCTAAAGTCTTAAAAAAATCCATTCGTGAACCCATCGTTTCAATTATTCGATATAATTCCAAAACAGTTTTCTCTGAAATATTATTTTCAATTGAAAATATGATAATGTAATGATTGAATATTCTTTCATGAAGGCGTTTACTACATCTATTGAACTGTGGAAATATAATCCACTGCAAAATATATAAATATTTTTCAACATTTAGTGGAGAACAGAATCTGTTAAAATACGAAAATTCAAGAAATAATTTATGTAGAAACTGAAAAGAAATATTATGTCATTTCATTATATTCATAACAACAATTGATAGTTTGTTTTAAATATGGTCGAATTTATTTTATATAATACTACGTACGGTTCCTAGGATTTCATAGCTACAATATTGCTATTCCTTCAACGGTGAAACGAAAAAACCTTGCGTAATTCGGACTTCTTCAATATGCCTATCAGCAAACTCAAAAAAATTTCATCTGTTCCTGAGATATAATTAAAATTAATGGGATTCCCTTGTCTTCTATTTTTTAGGTCTTTTCTCTAATTTCGGAACTTTTGGTTCATTAAGATGATATCTAGAGTAGATTTCCATAAAGTTCAATATTTTTCTTTATTTCCTCATATTGATATAATTTTCTTGGCAGTGGGTAATAATATTATATACAGGATTTTCCAAAGAAAAATCTCCAGTGAAGTAGTAGGTATGTTAAGTTTGGATACAGTTAACAATTTACATCCGGAATTTGACGGTGAAAATATATTCTACAGGTGGAAAAATGTTCAATAATCCATTTGCTGTTGTACTGGCACCTTCTTTCCGACATTTTGTTTCGTCCAAAAAACGCGATCAAAACAAATACTATCAAATTTAATGTAAAATTAATACTTAATGTGAACACATTCGATTTTGCAGTTGAATTGATTTATAATTCTTCAATCAACTGAAAAACTAGTCGAATATGTCATTGATTGATTTCTAGCTTTGTCTTTATCAACACTACCAGAATAGGAATAAATTGTGCACAGACTTCAAAAAGTACTCGCCTGGGCGTACGCTGTAATTTCACTCTGGATATTCAGTTCTGCTTTCAGTACCTACGTAGAAAGTAGAATAGTACGAGACTAAGAAGTAGTATACGCCTATTCCCCGATGGCAAAGCTGAAGAGATATTATTCTGACCCGATGACTGATCATTTTTGAAGTCTACGGTCATGGGTGTAAATGAAATGATTTGTGGACAGCAGTATGATACCATAGCAATGAAGTATTTACTTTATGGTTATGGTCTGTTTACAGTAACAAATACTGTGTAAAATCATGAAAAATATATAAGTTGACCATGGTTAATGGAATATATTACATAAAGAGAATAAGAAAGATTCTTCGATATTTTAAAAAATTATCAAACTACTTTGATTTTTTCCATAACATCATTGAAGAATTTTCTCATTTCACTTCATGTAATGAATACTATAATTGAAAATATCGAATCCATCCTATACTGCTAAAATACATTCATAAAACCAGTCAAAATTCTTTATTCTGCAGCAGAAGCTTAAAACTCCTGACATTAAGAAAATATCTGTCTTGGGCGAATAGCATATCGATTTTCTTTCTCTCTGTTTCAGACTCTAAAATGAACTTTCGCTTCATCTTTATCTTCGAACGTGATCAACTGGACTTGAATACGTAATTTTTCAATAAAGATTTTCATTCAGTAAGAAAACGAGTAAATAATCGGTATTATTTGATTGAGATATAATTCCTAATTTCGCTTCTTATCCGTTTCTTAGTTTATGTTTTCATTTATGAAACCTAGGGACTTTTAACAAAGTTTTATCAGCATCGCTAATCTGCTGAACAATGAAAATAATTAGTATTTACATTTAAAATTTCTCAATATATCTACGTTATGACAAAGTTTTCAAATATAAACTGAGGCTCTAATTGTCAGTGCGGAACGATGTTATCGTTAAGGTACATTTTTCAAAGGATCGCTGAAAGTGAGCGGAATTTATTACGATTCGTATATAATCTATAAAAGGCTTGAGGTTTGAAGTTTAAAATTCTCCCTCCTAGATATGCTTAAGAAGTTGGCTATAGTTCCCATAATATTGGATACAATTTCTAAATATCAATCATATCAAATATTTTGTGATACTATGTCAGTTTCTACTGTTTCTTGTATAATAGTTTCATCTCATTTAATCATAGGAAAATGTACCACAGGATAAATTATCGCGTTTTTTTGCATATTTTTGATGCTTCCGTTCAAATTAATGGGTAATTATTTTCAATTGAGTTCAGCTTGAAGGTAATTTCATCAATTTTTAGCAACGATATACACTAAAATTTCTGAGATATTTCTAAAGAATTTACAAACTAATCAAATTACGATTTAGGTCTCAAATAATTTTTCATATATATATATATATATATATATATATATATATATATATATATATATATATATATATGAAAAATTATTTGAGATCTAAATCGTAATTTGATTAGTTTGTATATATATATATATATATATATATATATATATATATATATATATATATATATATATATATATATATATATATATATATAAATATATATATATATATATATATATATATATATATATATATATATATATATATATATATATATATATAAGAGACATTTATCATGGCACATATTACATAATATTTCACATTTGAACTCTTTCTGTTAATGTGTGTTTTTTAATCTGATTGCAGCATAATTATGACGCTTCAGTTTCATCTATTTGAATATCATTTTCAATAAAAAATATCAAAATATTTCGATCCTAAAATTACTATCATCTCATAGCTTCGATATACATAAAATTTATGGAGATTTCTGATGTTTCGAGAAAAATCACAAATCGATCAAATTAGGATACTTCTTCCAAAAACTTTTCTGCAATGTCCGGATTGACTTCAAATAAATAAACAATTTTACAGAAGTGTTGGCATTTACTTGGTGAAAATGAATTTTCATAACTTCAGGCATTATAATTTTCATACGAACGTTCGAATTCATTTCAATATAACCAAACAATGGACTCGAGCTGTGAAATAGAATATTCAATGCCTAGCTGATAGATATCGGTCCATATCTGTAAATTCAATATATTTGAAATTTCATTAACCATGTTTATTTTTCTTCCGCTTATAATCGTCAAACATCGAATCATTTGTTAGGAAATTTCATCCTTTGGCTTGAATTACATCATAAATATGAAATTCATGTAAATGTTACCTATATTCATGAATAATGCGGATAATGGGTGAAATATATACCGCAAATTTGTATAAATTTAGGCGAATCATAATAATGTTATCAACGTTAAATGCAATATTTGTCAGGATGTTGTCCAAATGAATATTATAATGAACGCCGCTAAATAAATAAGCATATATATATATATATATATATATATATATATATATATATATATATATATATATATATATATATATATATATATATATATATATATATATATATATATATATATATATATATATATATATATATATATATATATATATATATATATATATCTATATATATATATATAAATATATATATATATATATATATATATATATATATATTGTTAGAAATTAAAATAATTAGGAAGGTAGAAAATTAACTTCACGTATAGCCAATATCATTCAGTAGTCTTCTACCACCTTTGCTACTTCCGAGACAAATACCAAAAGAAATATTAATTTATGAAATATCTGGGAAGACCTGATCCTTACACCTGTCTTTGCTACTTCCGAGACAAAGACCAAAAAAAATAAAATATTCTTTCAGAAAATTTTTGTGAAGATCACAGCCTCACACCTGGCGTTGCTTCTTCCGAGACAAAGACCACAAAAAAATTATATTCTTCCAGAAAATTTTTGTGAAGATCACAGCCTCACACTTGGCTTTGCTACTTCCGAGACAAAGACCAAAAAAGTTAATATTAATTTAGAACATTTTTGTGAAGACCGCAGCCTTACACCTGGCTACTTCCGAGACAAAGACCAAAAAAAGTAATACTAATTCAGAAAATTTTTGTGAAGACCGCAGCCTTACACCTGGCTTTGCTACTTTCGAGACAAAGACCAAAAAAAGTAATACCAATTCAGAAAATTTTTGTGAAGACCGCAGCTTTGCTACTTTCGAGACAAAGACCAAAAAAATAAAAGCATTAGTGAATAAACTTGTGGAGACCTCAGCCACCTACCGGCTCTACCACTAACGGGACAGAGACCGAAAAACAAAAGCATTAGTGAATAAACTTGTGGGGACCTCAGCCACCACCCGGCTCTACCACTAACGGGACAGAGACCGAAAAATATAAGCATGAGTAAATAAACTTGTGGAGACCTCAGCCACCACCCGGCTCTACCACTAACGGGACAGAGACCGAAAAACAAAAGCATGAGTAAATAAACTTGTGGAGACCTCAACCACCACATGGCTCTACCACTAACGGGACTGAGACCGAAAAACAAAAGCATTAATGAATAAACTTGTGGAGACCTCAGCCACCACCCGGCTCTACCACTAACGGGACAAAGACCGAAAAACAAAAGCATGAGTAAATAAACTTGTGAAGACCTCAGCCACCACCCGGCTTTGCTACTTACGAGACAAAGACCAAGAATTCCAGTATTCCTTGCATATTATAAGATTGGGTCCATCGTAGGGGCCACGCTCTAAGATGTTTTTTTGCAGCGTTGGTTGTAATATTTGTACCACGCTTCTAAATTTCATACCATCCATTTTATAAACATTGCAAAATTTCGTACGGCCCCAAAAGCTTGTAATTGTTCTTGCTGATATGCATCTGCGAATCTATGCATCAGGACAAATTCACCTGGGGAATATATAAGATTATCCCCGCACTTTTGGTTCCTGAGATCCAAAACAGAAGTGGATGCAAGCTTCTCAGCTACGCGCTGCTGTCCAAACTACGATTGCCAACTGGTGTCAACTCTTTTGACAAATTTTTCAATAAGGCTTGAATCAAAGCTGTCGCACGTTGAATTCCCAACAAAAGTTGCAATGAAGTCATATTGGTAGATTTTTCAGTCGTAGTATTCAGAACAAACTGTATTTTCCATAGTCCGCTCGACCATTCTGACTTAATCTTTGAATCAACTTTAAGCAAATTTATATTACGCCGTGACTGTTCATTTCGTCTATGAACATCTGGTGTTACGAAGTGGCGTTCAATGTTCCACTGTTCAAATATTTTGGAAACGTCGTATTCTTAAATGACGTACCACATTCCATTATGATTTGCATGGGTGTTCCAAATAATGGTAAGGCATTTTGCAATATTTCTCAAGCATTTCAGATGTACCTAACCGTTTTTAACGGCAACTAGAGACAGTATTTAGTAAATGCATCGACAATAACAAGTATATGCTTGAAATTATCTGTGGATAGAGGCAATGATCCTAAGTAATCAATATGCAAAGTGTGGAATGGTTCTTTCGACTTTTCTACTGGATTTATGAATCTCTGAAGAAGTCCAGTCCTTGTCTTCTTGACTGCACAACATACAACACAATGCTTAGTGTATCGTTTGACAAACATTCGCATTCGAGGAAACAAAAGTATTCAGCTATCGAATCATAATTCTTCTAATAGCCAATCGTGAAAAATTCGAAAAATACCAAAGCGTCTCTTCCTGGGAAAGGAACAAAACACTGTTTGTTTGTTGTTCCGTCAGGGTAAGCATTTTTGTTATACAGCATACCGTATGTCCCTCACGGTGCACCAGCTTTTATACCCCACAAACTATTTCATTGTACGTGATTTTTTTTTCTAATACATTTATTGCAATTATTATTATTCCCAAATTTATTACAGTTGCAGAACTCAAGTTATGAAGTTATGGTGTAGAACGAGTCAAAAGCTGCACCACACAAATACCATATTAATTATTTTTGATTCAGAACTTTTCTGTCATTAATTACAAATAATTACAATTAATTGCAAGTAAGTGTGAAAATGTTAAACAGCTTGAATTATCACTAATTTTTAAAATTCGTAATAATGGTATTTGGATTCACATTCTGTAGTCCTTTAATTAAACTAGAAAACCAACCTGGGCTGACGTTCAAGTTTCTGGATAAGAATTGCATCATACTGATAACATTGTTTATTTTCCGAAATGTAGTACTATATTAGTCAGTCGTAACAAATTTTCTTTTTGAAAAATTATGTTCTCCCATAGTATATTTTTGTTGTCCATTATTATCACTACTTGAGGATTTAGAAAACGTCTACAAAAATACGAGTAACTCAGAAACTATGACAGTTGCTGTTCTTGGCTGCATTTCGCACATCTAACTTAAATTTTTTTTTAACATTTTTTTTTCGTGAATGTAAATTTCATAAGTGGCAAAATTGGAACTAGCGAACTAAACTGCTTCATCTAACAATCGCCCTAGATTTTTTTTTTCGTGATGGAAAAGCTTCCACAAATTATTTCCGAAATCTGGATTCCATCGTTCAAACCATTTTTTTTTAGAATCATTCAATAAAAACATACCAATTTTCGCCAAAAACTGTACATCAGATAATCCAATTTGTTATACGGAATTGCAACCATTTTTGTTTAGAATCATTCAATAAAAACATACCAATTTTCGCCAAAAATTGTACATCAGATAATTCAATTTCCATATTAATATGTTCAACTGACTTACCCATTTGCGGCAATTATTATTTTCGGGTCTAAAATACCAACAATAAATCAACCTGATCTCAAGATTTCTGGGACTGCAAGGCCTTCACTAATTCTAGTAAAATTGCATTAGTTGAACCATCATTTTCACTAGAAGCTATTTTCATTTATTTGAACTTTCTCAAATCAATGTTTAAGCACAAAAACAAAAAGTTATTTTTGTTGTTGTTGTACCACTAGAACACCATTCAACAGTCCAATTACGGCGTTAAGGCACAATCTCGCTTCTGATGTTAGAAATTAAAATAATTAGGTAGAAAATTAACTTCACGTATAGCCAATATTATTCACTTTTCAATAATTCGAAACTCAAGGAAATACAACACAGCGAAAGCGGCAAGTTTACCCGAGCAGAGAGATTATCTGAATGTCGACGTAACCCTTGTTATTTTCATTCCTGTGCGACCCAATAATAATTTACGTGGCTCAAGTACTTAATAAATCAAATAAAGAAATACTCAGCACTTCAGACTAAACAAGAACCTCTTACCACGTCGTCATTCGATACTCCCTCTGACCGGCAGCGGCTTTCATAAAAATGTTGAAAATAACCAAAACAAGAGACTCGTATTTTTGTAGACGTTTTCTAAATCCTCAAGTAGTGATAATAATGAACAACAAAAATTTACTATGGGAGAACATAATTTTTCAAAAAGAAAATTTGTTACGACATCCAGAAACTTGAACGTCAGCCTAGGTTGATTTTCTAGTTTAATTATTAAAGGACTACAGAATGTGAATCCAAATACCATTATAGTCGGGGCAAACTAAATTTGAGCACGGAAAAATAGAAACCAGAACTAGCCCAACGGGAAATGGTTGGGGGGGTTACTAACATGAAAAAAAAAATAAATGCAGTTACTGACCTTGGGGACTAACTTAGGGGGGTGGGGTTAAGTGAAAAAAATTCAAAGTCAATAGTTTGGATGCGTATTACGAGAAAATTTGACGTCGGAGATGAAAATGTTCAACAGCAAAGTTGTAGGTAATAAAAAGATCTTTCATTTTTGTTGAGGGTACTTTTCATCATAACCTCAAAATTATCGAGAAAATTAAAAATTTTTAAAAAAATAATAAAATTTTCGTTTTTATATTATTACTTTTACAAAAATTAATGAATTGCTATGAAACTTAGTGAAAAGATACCTTTATATATTATAAATAACCAAAAAAATTTTCAGAAGAAAATAATGAAAAATTTTTGATTTTGAATTTTTAAAAAAAAAAAAGTCCTTTTTTCAGACGAAAATTGTACGGTGGAAAATCATCGTAAATAGATTTTTCAAAGCTCATTTTGTTTGTTTTTTCGTCTTCTTCTTGATAAATCAGAGACACAATATAGCTTCTATTTAAGAATATGCTAAAAAATGCAAAAAACGAAAAAAGTCAATTTTGAAAGAAAAAAATTTCAGTATCGTTGATAATTTTGTTTAAATTTCAAAAAAATGTTAAAATTAATTTCACCAATCGATTCTACGTGAAAAAATATTTAAGAAACTGTATTTTGTTGTTGAAAGTTACTCCAATATTAGGGTGGTAAAGGGTTGCTTCTGGAGGGTGAATAAAGTAATGATCGTTCTCATGCAATTTTCGGCTAAAATTGACGTTAAACAAAAAATTAGTAATTAATAAAAGTTGTAGATTTTGAAAAATTCTTCAAGTTTTGTAGAGATCATTTTTACCATAACCTCAAAATGGAAAAAAATGCAAAAAATGTATTTTTTCACATTCTTTACTTTTTCAAACTTTCTTATTATTTCTTTTCTTCTTATTTTTGTGTACTTAGTAGACAAAATATGTGGTTGAATAAAACTATTATGGTAATGATATTAGAAAACTTTAAAAATCAGAAAAAATATACGGAAAGATTAACGCGCATGATCAGAACTACAGACAGTACACCTATCTCTCAATCATAGAGGCTCTATGGGTATTTGTTATACACGAGGCTTTTATTTTCCGCCATACCATTGCTACGCAGATCTCTGCAGGAGTTGTCAAGATTCTGGTAATTGTTGCATTATACAACAAGTTTCAGAAGATGTAAGCGATGGTGAAGACGAAGAGCCAAGTCCTCAAAATAATATAAACAATGAGGAAGTCGAAGATGATTTTGAAGAAGAGATGGAGTGTGAAGATTCGCGGTTTAGCGAAGAATCGGAGGGTGGAGGAGAAGAACTGATTCATGTATATGAAAGAAAAAGGTTATTGTAGTTTGCAATGTGTATTTTTGAGATTTAATCATTTTTTTATAATAAAAAGTTCTTTTTTTTAAGTTTTGATCATATTTTAACAAAATAAATACATATTTTCCTCATGAACTTCCTATGAGTTTCCTCAAAATCTTGAACATTTTTTCCAAATTAAAGTTACAACTATAATACTTTTATTCAACCACACATTTTGTCTACTAAGTACACAAAAATAAGAAGAAAAGAAATAATAAGAAAGTTTAAAAAAGTAAAAAATATAAAAAAATACATTTTTTGCATTTTCTTTTTCAATTTTGAGGTTATGGTAAAAATGACCTCTGCAAAACTTGAAGAATTTTTCAAAATCTACAACTTTTATTGATTACTAATTTTTTGTTTAACGTCAATTTTAGCCGAAAATTGCATGAGAACGATCATTACTTTTTTCACCCTCCAGAAGCAACCCTTTACCACCCCTAAATATTGGAGTAATTTTTAACAACAAAATACAGTTTCTTAAATATTTTTTCACGTAGAATCGATTGGTGAAATTAATTTTAACATTTTTTCGAAATTTAAACAAAATTATCAACAATTACTGAAAATTTTTTTTTTCAAAATTGACTTTTTTCGTTTTTTGCATTTTTTAGCATATTCTTAAATAGAAGCTATATTGTGTCTCTGATTTATCAAGAAGTAGACGAAAGAACAAACAAAATGAGCTTTGAAAAATCAATTTACGATGATTTTCCACCGTACAATTTTCGTCTGAAAAAAGGACTTTTTTTTTAAAAAAAATTCAAAATCAAAAATTTTCCATCATTTTCTTTTGAAAATTTTTTTCGTTATTTATAATATATAAAGGTATCTTTTCACCAAGTTTCATAACAATTCATTAATTTTTGTAAAAGTTATAATATAAAAACGAAAATTTTATCATTTTTTGAAAAATTTTTAATTTTCTCGATAATTTTGAGGTTATGATGAAAAGTACCCTCAACAAAAATGAAAGATTTTTTTATTACCTACAACTTTGCTGTTGAACATTTTCATCTCCGACGTCAAATTTTCTCGTAATACGCATCCAAACTATTGACTTTGAATTTTTTTCACTGTACCCCACCCCCCTAAGTTAGTCACCAAGGTCAGGAACTGCATTTATTTTTTTTTTCATGTTAGTAACCCCCCCAACCATTTCCCGTTGGGCTAGTTCTGGTTTCTATTTTTCCGTATTCTGATTAAAATTATGTTAGTTTGCCCCGACTATTATTACGAATTTTAAAAATTAGTGATAATTCAAGCTGTTTAACATTTTCACACTTTCTCCGGAAATCGAGACCTCTAAAAACTCTGATTTCTTTGAGCTAAGAAATACAACGATATCGAAATTGTGGTATAAGCTTGCTGATACTTGGGGACTTCCTACACTTTAGCCTTATCTCCGTTATTTCAATACAGGGTGGTCAAAAAATACAGTTATTTTGTTAGCTTTAAAAAGAGACTGTAAGTTGTTTATTTCAAATGGAATAGCCAGTATATTATTGAAAATTCGAAAAGCTGCTAGAATTTCCGTTCTATCTATGTATATCATACCTATACCTAACTAGTCAAGTTTCGGACTTATGAGCACTTATTTGTGAAAATGTTCCTTGAACATCGTATCCCCTTGGTATTTGCTAAGCATGTCATGATTACTATTTGACAGTAACGTTGTGACAATCTACTAATAATATCGACACTTTCATCTTTTCAGAAGTTAGAAATACCTCCAGAAACGATTGAAATAATTTATTCAAATGACGTTCTTGTGAATTTGTTTATTATTTTTGTACAGTGTGATAAAATTATCAGCAGGACATGTAAAAAGTCGAATGAAATGTATCCGAATCTACCGCCAATGAACCTCAAGAAATTTATACGAATTCAGAACAATTTCAAAATGTTTGGATCAACTTTAAAAGCACCAAGAAATGTACATCGGCCCGTAACTTCCGAAGACAACCAAATTAATGTCCTAGCGTATTTTCACGCATTTCCCGAGTCATCGATAAGAAGTGCTGAAGAAGATTTGGGCATAAAATATTAATCTGTTCAAAGAATCTTGCAAAGACATAACATGCATGATTACAAATTCACCAAAATTCAAGCAATGAAGCCTCAAGACCCTCAACAGAGAGTTGAATTTTGTGAAATGATGTTGGTACGCATTCAAGAAGATCCATTTTTTTTAAATAAAATAATTTGGACTTATGAATCGAAATTTTCAAGAGAAGGGATTTTCAATAGAAAAAATTGTCATTTTTGGAGCAGTGAATATCCTCACTTCACAAAAGAAGCCGGATATCAAGAAACATTCAGTTATAATGTTTTTTTGCATGTTAATGGGCAGCAAATTGATATACGAGGAGTCATTAACATCCAGAAGCTACCTGAATATTTTGGAAAATATTGTAGAGAACTTCATCGATAATCTTCCACTCGAAGTATATCGAAACTGTTCGTACCAACTAGACGGAGCTCCTGCACATTGTTCAAGAGAAGTGAGCGCAGAACTAGAAGAAAAAGTTCACAAAACACCCGTGCGTTCGAGAGAATTGTTACAGAGGATCACCCAAACATTTGAAGCTTTGGATCCGAATGAAATCAGATCTGCCACGACAAAATCAGTCAACACCCGCATTTTGAAGTGCTTGGAAGTGAACGGCCAGCTATGCGAACATATTTTGAAATATTTCACATAATTATTTTCCTTTTTTATAATTATTTGTATCAATATTTCCAATATCAAGTTATTTGGTACATTTTTAAACTTGATCCAAACATTTTGAAATTGTTCTGAATTCGTATAAATTTCTTGATTTTCATTGGCGGTAGATTCGGATACATTTCATTCAACTTTTTACATGTCCTGCTGATAATTTTATCACACTGTACAAAAATAATAAACAAATTCACAAGAACGTCATTTGAATAAATTATTTCAATCGTTTCTGGAGGTATTTCTAACTTCTGAAAAGATGAATATTGTGTCGATATTATTAGTAGATTGTCACAACGTTACTGTCAAATAGTAATCATGACATGCTTAGCAAATACCAAGGGGATACCATGTTCAAGGAACATTTTCACAAATAAGTGCTCATAAGTCCGAAACTTGACTAGTTAGGTATAGGTATGATATACATAGATAAAACGGAAATTCTAGCAGCTTTTCGAATTTTTAATAATATACAGGGTATTTCATTTGAAATAAACAATTCACAGTCACTTTTTCAAGCTAACAAAATAACTGTATTTTTTGACCACCCTGTATTGAAATAACGGAGTTTATGCTGAAGTGTATGTAGGAAGCCCCCAAGTATCAGCAAACTTAAACCGAAATTTCGATATCGTTGTTTTTCTTAGCTCAAAGATATCAGAGTTTTTAGAGGTCTCGATTTCCGACGAAAAAAAAGAGAATAATTTTTATTATTATTTTTATATTATTTTTATAAACAGATAGGTATAGGGAAATCATCATGAAAAGTTGTATGGAAATTGTTGGAGAATCTGAAAATAGTATAATATACAGGCAGTTCCATTTGAAAAATCAAAGTTGCTACTACTTTCTAATAGAAGTGGCAACACCCCATTACCGAAAATATTTTAGTTGGGTAGAGAATGTCCAACTATGTCTTCCATTGAATTTTCAGAGTTATCCGTTGTATGGTTCACCAGAAACGTCTAATGTGCCATCCACCGTGAATCACCCTGTATATATAAATATATATATATATATATATATATATATATATATATATATATATATATATATATATATATATATATATATATATATATATATATATATATATATATATATATATAAATATATATATATATATATATATATATATATATATATATATAATTATTTATTTGAATTGTTGTTGCCTGTAAACTATTTCTAATCTCTTGATAATTATTAGCAATAACAGGCTTGTTGAATCTTAAAAAACTCGATTTTATTAAAAAGTTGACGTTTCGCCACGACATTCGTGGCTTTATCAAAACTTTTTCTAAGTTTTGATAAAGCCACGAATGTCGTGGCGAAACGTCAACTTTTTAATAAAATCGAGTTTTTTAAGATTCAACAAGCCTGTTATTGCTAATAATTATCGAGAGATTTTATATATATATATATATATATATATATATATATATATATATATATAGAGAGAGAGAGAGAGAGAGAGAGAGAGAGAGAGATAGAAAGAGAGAAACAATTTCGCGATATAACCTGCTAATTGAAGCATTCGTTGACTTTCGGACTATTTGGTCCTTATCAAGAACGGCTAGTCATTTTTGAAATTTTATTTATACTCGCCTACGCCCTTTTTGAGAGGACCATGAAATCCGAACCAGGTGTTGAAGGCTGCTTCCATTAGCAGGTTGGAGCCCGAATTTGATTCTTTTTATTTGAAATTTTGGCGTTCTAAATTAGTTTATTTCCTCTGTACCTGTTGTCGCGGATGACGTGAATCACCTCTGGAATTCGACCAGATCTCCAATACCGGAGAGTTTGAAGTTGCAATTGTGTGATGGTCTTCTGCAGCAAGAAATTTCGTTCTTTATAGAAGACAGATTCTCGGAAAAAAATTTATTTTGAGGATGTACTCCATTTCCGACACTGCTTTAGAAACCATTCGAAAATTACATATTCTAACCCTCACGCACAAATTTTGGATCATCAAAAGGGACCCCTTTTTGATTACATGTTATGATTCTGTCCTGAATATGTTAGATGAAATATCAGTGGATAATAATAATCGACCTCTTTTTTCTTCTCATTTTAATACATTGACAATCATCCCAGATGTATTTATTCCCTCATATTCATATGTAATCAGAAATGAATTTCTTATATTATTGAATAAAGATTTCCAGAATATCTTAGAATTTACACCGATGCTTCAAAATCAGCTGGTTCAGCAGTTGGAGCAGCTATATATGATACATCCAATTTATCTTCCAGTAGTATAACCTTGAATGGAAAATATTCAATTTTTTATGGAGAACTATTTGCCATATCCCTAGCATTAGAGTATATAGAAGAGAATTTCATGAACAAAACAACTCGTAAATTTTTGAATATTTCAGATAGTCTGGCGCGCTGTTGTCTATAAAGAATACTAGACATGATAGTACATTCTGTTTTATTCATAAAAAAATATTTTCTTCGTTGTTCCAATTGCTCCAGAATGATTTTTCCGTGAAATTTATGTGGGTAAAATCGCATCAAGGCGTCTCCGGAAATGAACTTGTAGATAAGGCAGCTAAATCTGCTTCAAATGATGACAATATTAGTTCCATGAAGTGTGTATATACAGATTTGTTTCACCATATCAAGAATACTATATACAATAAGTGGACTTCTGATTTTCAACTTGATCATAGGGGCAAATTTTATAAATCAATTCAGTCGACTCCATTGAGAAGAGTTTGGTTCAGAGACATTCAGTATGGCAGAATATTCATAAGAATATTGAGTCGACTTAGAAGTGGACACTTTCTTTGTCCTCTATTTTTTTTAAAACTTGGTCTTAAAGAGGATCCCCTGTATGAGTGTGGTGAACAGGGAAATATTGATCATCTATTGTTCTTCTGTAGTAACTTTAGACATGAATGTAACACACTTTCGCTAAACATTCAAAATACGATTAATCATAATCAACCTTTCAATTTAGCGTTTTTACTTTCGCTTAATAGCTCTGAAATTTATAAACTTTTATATGATCATATTATTTCTATCGGTCTCAAAATTTGATACTTCGTTGTTATTCCTATTTACCCTACTGTAAACCTTTCCTTTCCGTGGCTCACCTCTAGTATGTGTATGAAGATTAAAATCGCCTTGATGAGTCCCTTGGCGTATTGTGTTCCCGTATATTCCCCTGAGTTATTTGTTCTCACTTTCTTAATATTTTTGTTGGCTAATGATTAATTTTCGATGCCATTTTTTGTATTGAACAAAAAAAAAATTTCGTTCTTTGTTGTCGTTGTCACTTCCAAGTTTTCCAGAAGAGTCAAAAAAAAAAAAAAAAAAAAATATATATATATATATATATATATATATATATATATATATATATTATATATATATATATATATATATATATATATATATATAATATAAGGAAGTTTGGAAGATTGTTTGATAACTTTGAATTATGAAATAATCTTCATTGTTCACTTTATGTGAGATATGAGTTTGTATTTATATTACAAGATATAGTAGATATTTAATGATGCACAGTAAGTATAGTTTTTTTCTTCCGTTCATTGTGGAACCGTAGTTTGTAAGTTTTTCATTCGACAACTATCATATATAACAAAAAGTTTCTTTTACAGTCAAACATTATTTTATATAATTATGGTGAATGAAAATGCAAGGTAAGGAGAGCAGATCAACATAAACTGACTCTTTTTTATTCGTCAGTACTTTCCTCTCTCAAAGAATAATTCACTTTATATATAAAAAATATAGTTTAAGCATAACAACAAATATGCCTCACAAATTATTGGGTTCAAATTATCTGCTCAATGTTTTACAGTTTACGATGAATTTAAAATGTTGCTCCAATCAACATTTGTTGCAAAGTTTAGGAAATCTCCACAAAGTCTATGCATATCATGAACACTTACAATTAAGTAGTTTCAATATTTCCTTTTTATATTACTCTAACTATTTCATCATTAATATCAATACCTTGAACTGTAGAAGCAACGATTTTGTCAATAGATAAGCTTCTTTATGACATCTGGGCAAATTTTTCGAGCAGAATATCTTGTTTTTTATTTTATGAATTAAGATCATTGTTCTGAACAAATGGATACTGATACTATCTAACAGAGATCTAGCCTCAAGTACAGTCATGTATTCAGTCTCAGCTGATGAGGTCGTTTCTGGAATTCGTCGCCATGTTATTCACATTACTGCATAAATTTAAAATATTTTAAATAAAGCACCTGTTATACTTCAGCTATCTATCTCATTATTTGCCCAATGGGAATCAGCATACCATGTCAGTATACATTCATACTTTCGTATACGCTTGTACACCAATTTCATATTTATTGTGCGTTTTACATATCTTGATACTTGCTTTAGACATAACCTTAATTGTACAGGGTGGCCAGATAAGAATGCAAAGTGCTGTATCTCGTAAACTGTTCGTCGTAAAGACTAACGGTAAAAAATTTTATGACTAAAGTGGCCAAAAAAAAAATCCCGGAAATTATTTATATGTTTCCAAGATGGCCGCCAGGGATATAAATGCCATCTAAAACTTTCAAAGTGATTTTTCTCTGAAATTCGCCTAGTAATGGTATCACAAAAACATATACTTTTTCAAAGTTAGCTCTATTCGAGTGATTTTTGTTTCACAACTTTATACGTATCTATTGAAATGAAGTGGGGGGGTGATTGAATGTTTTTTTGGATAAACAGCTGTAACTTCTAGACTACTGAAAGGATTTTAACAAAGTTGGTCTCTTTTGGAAAAGCATTTATTGGATCATCGAATCCATCTTATCTGTCAAATGTCAAATTTTTAGTGATGGCGCTTGAGCGCGTTTTTTATATAATAATAGAAAATTGCTAATTTCTTTGAAAAATTTAATACATTAATATGAATTTTTTCAGATAAAAATGAAGTGTGATGATTGCAAAATAGGCAAGTGGAAATCGCATCTCAGTATCTTATTTCTAGCCTAAGATATCGAAGAAAGAAAATGTAGTCATCATAAAATTCTGAAAAGACGCCATTACACCTGTATTTATTCTAATTTATTGGTCTGTTTTCAAAAATCAATGATGAAATGTAATATTTTTATGATTCTCAAATAATGAATAGAATTCTCAGTTCAAAATATCTTTAAAAAATGCGTAGGAGCATAGTATGGAATGAAAATAATATGCAAGTACAAGGTAGTCAGAATATGAAGAGACCATAGATGAAAAACAAATGACTAAAATAAGCTTGTCAACAAGTATTAAAATTATTCTTATAGTGGCAGTGTTAAGAGTTTTCGTGGCAGTGTAGTATTTTTAGTGAAATTAAAAACTGCCTATGATCTCTTATAATGTTTACTATAGTAGAACGTGGTATACCCAAAGCTACAGACATTGCTCTTGTAGATACTAACGTGGGGATTTAATTCTACGTATGCTAAAACATTACCAATATCGTCTTCCGATGTTCTACCCGCGTTTCTTCGCAACTTAGGTCGAAAGCTGCTAGTATTTTGCAAATTTCGCACTAAACGCGGAAAAATTCTAGCATCGCGTAGACGCCGATTTGAATATCGAGCTCTGTATACTCTTTGTGTCAATGCCGCATTTTGAAGAAATTCAGAATATACCGCAATCATATCAACAGCTTCCTCGTTTGTAAAAGGCATTTTGAAAATTTTCAATCCTTACTTTTATGTGCCACAAAAACTCTTTACACTGTCAATTCAAGAATAATTTTAATACTTGTTGACAAGTTTATTTTAGTCATTTGTTTTTTATCTATGGTCTCTTCATATTCTGACTACCTTTCACTTGCATATTATTTTCATTTCTAACTATGCTCCTACGCGTTTTTCAAATATATTTTGAACTGAGAATAATATTTATTATTTGAGAATCATGAAAATATGATATCTCATCATTGATTTTTGAAAAAAGACAAATAAATACGAAATTTCAGAAATTTATGATGACAAAATTTTCTTTCTTCGATATCTAAGGCTTGAAATAAGATATCGAGATGCGATTTTCACTTGCCTATTTTGGTATCATTGCACTTCATTTTTATCGGAAAAAATTCATATTATTGCATTTAATTTTTAGAAGAAATTAGCAGTTTTCTATTATTATATGAAAAAACGAGCTCAAGCGACAACACTAAGAATTTGACATATGACAGATAAGATGGATTTGATGATCCAATAAATGCTTTTCCAAACAAGACCAACCTTGTTTTAATCCGTTCAGGAGAATATCCCCCCACCACTTAATTTCAATAGATACGTCAAAAGGTGTAAAACAAAAATTACTCGAATAGAGCTAACTTTGAAAAATTATACGTTTTTGTGATACATTTACAAGGTGAATTTCAGAGAAAAATCTGTTTGAAAGTTTTAGAAGGCATTCACGCCCCCTGGCGGTCATCTTGGAAACATATAAATAATTTCCAAGATTTTGTTCTGGCCAATTTAGTAGGTAATAAATTTTTTTACCGTAAGTCTATATAACGAGTTCACGAGATACAGCACTTTGCATTATTATCTGGCCATCCTGTACATAGATCTGGACTTGTACAAAGCATTTCATAAATCAAATAGTCAATCAGATTCCGCTGAGGTGTATTATAACTTTTTTCCAAATTCCATGAGGCACAGGTACTAACAGGATTGTGTTCACACATATTAAATCTGTATAAAATGTATATAATATATTAGTTCTGATTAAGTGAGATTTCAGAATTAACCTACTTCTTCGTTAGCCTAGAACGTAGGTGATTTCTTCTAAATCATGTACCTATATTTATCATCAACATCTAGAAATTATTCAACACATTTATATAACTGAATCATCCATATAAAAAGGAAGTATATAATTATTTCTATTTATTTCAACTTTATTCAAAAAATTCAAACAATTCCATGAAGATGAATTCACATATAATTTTTCAAATAATATGCCATCAAAGCTTTCATATCACCTGTTTAGATCTATACAAAGATGAATTAAATTAACACCTATCATTTGTTTGAACTACAACACCTTCAGGCACTCTCATATAAATGTTTGCTCTCAAAGTCCCCTTTGGACATGCTGTCTTAACATCCATTTGATAAACAGTCCATACTGATTTGGTCACGCAAAGCATACACTGTACTCATACGTACAACTGGCACAAACGTTTCTTCAGAATCTAATGTTTCACTTTGGCTGAAACGAGCTTTATATCTCATCCATTTCTATGGTCTTCATTGTACACAATCATTTGCATTCGATAATGTTCACATTATTGGACATTATTGGACATTATTGTACCAATGTCCACGTATTATTTCTCATTAATGATTACGAATACTTTTTGATGGCTTTTTCCTAGTTAAATTAAATGAACTGAAACTACGTCTTCACAGCATCTTAATTTTTTTTTCAATTATTGCATTCGCTATCAAATAATTATAAATTGCAAAATTATTATCATAAATTCTCTATTGTAATGCTTATTCAACTTTTATTATCACTAACGTTTCAGGAACAACCTCCTTAGAGAATGTTTGACCTTGAGTGCAATTTTCAGGGATATTTGTTCAATTGAGTACCTATTTGTTTGCACCTCTTTTTTACGACACACGATGAATCATTTTCCTCTATATTTTTCTTTTTTATATTATTCTCTACCAATTTTCATCAGATTATCAAGTTTTAATCTGAAAGTTTAAAGGTAATTTCAACGTGTTATTATAAATTTTTTGATTTCCTATTAAAAATTTGAAATTCGTTTTACAAATTAGTACCAAAAATTTAGTCGCTAAGTATCGAATTTAGTTCTTCTGGTTTTATAATGCAAATAGGCTGTGCAAACAAATATTTTTGGGTTACTTAAATTTGGCTTCATATATATATATATATATATATATATATATATATATATATATATATATATATATATATATATATATAATATCTATATATAGCAGCAACCACCAAGTGTACTCTTTCAAGATACAACATTATCGATTTCTATAATATATGAATTTTAAATAAATTTGCCACTCTTGTG
>JARQZK010004402.1:150000-157500 GCA_030704885.1 Cynegetis impunctata
ACGAATTTGACTTCATTTCAAACTAGTGATTATATGTAGACCCTAAATTCAAAGGGGTCTATTTCCTCTATATCAATTTTTAACTAGCGCTTATTGTGAACAGGTTATGGAAAATCCAATACAGAACCGTCACCCAAAATATAATTTAAATTTCATTAAGATAGTTCTTCATCACTGAACATTATAACCTCAATCTTCAATATACGATTTCGACGCGTTAACACTAACCCTATATTCGAGATTTTTATTGATACTGATACTAACTTTATTCTTGCTCATGAAATTTACATTTGCATACGTCAGCTATTACAAAAAAATAATATTACTGTAATTTGTGAATTAATTAAGTATTCAGGGGGAAAAAAATACATATAAATTTTCTTCTAAGTTTATTATTTATCAATTAATTTGAGATTAAAAACTGTACTATTCTAGAAGATGACAAATTTCAATGCCGTGTATTGTGATTGAAATGAATCGTTCATAATCGACATAAGCGTTTGTTCAAAGGAAATAATCCAACTTTTTCAATTAGCTTCAAAAATGAATACGATAAAAGAAATCTTTTAATTAAAAATAATAATAAGGTTTAAGAAGTTTGAATTAGTCACAAACAGATTCAAGAAAAAAATTTATGGAGCTGATGTGCGCAGCTTAACATGTAGCTTACAGTGATTGGCAACTTTTGATAACTTCGTCCGGAAACTAAAATGATATCTTTCAGGCGATTTAAAATAACTAAAGCATCCAAATCAGATATTTCACATAAAGTGAATTAGATATTGCCTAATTATCAACTTTATTATTATTAGAAATGCTGGTAAGAAATATTATGTTTTCTATTTCTATCCCATTGTGATTCAAAAGAATATTAGTGTCACAGTACAGTGATTCGTGAATTTAATTAACCTACTCATTTTAAACTAATTCCACAACTAGTATCCATATTTGTCGTATTTTAAGCGCATAAAATAAAAATTCACATATAAAATAGCAGCGATATTGCGATATTTTTCGACATTAGTGTTTATGCTATCTATGTATTATTTGGGAGGTTCCGGGATTAAATCTCTGCGCTGATTAGACTGCCATGACTTTTTCTCCTAGATTTCCTCATAGTAGGTAAGTCACTGCTTCCAACTATACAAAGAAGCATTTTGTGCCACTAGTCATTCTCCGCACTTCGCCTTCACTCTCCTATAAGTTATCCGCTCTCATCCATCCTAAATCCACGTGTAAACATAAGTGTATCCTCTTATCTGGAGTTCCTCGCCATAACTCAAGCAGCCCGCCTTACTTCCACATACTCGAGGAATAAAGTGAACCGGAGGCCTTTCATTCTTCTTTTTGGCGACACTTTTCGCAACTTTATTACGTATTCTGGTCTTCGAAATCTAGTTGGTTCCATAGTAAACCATAATGCTGCTTGATCTACTAGTTGCAGAACGTTTTCATTAAAATGTTATTAACATAAGAACATATCGTATTGTTATGAATGACAGAAAAAAGAATTTAAATAGATATAGATAAAACATAATTTTTTTTAGGTTAACTCCAATAAGCACTATAATTCCTTATCTCTGGCAATAATCACGATGAAATATCTATGTAGGAACACTCTGGTATCAAAAACACATACGAAATACACTTCTGCTTCACCAAAATCATGAAGAAATTTTTTAAAACACTTCATAGATTAAAATAGTTGGAAGATAAGATAGTGACGTATACTTCTATATTTCAATTAACATCAATTCATAACCAGAAACTATAAACATTAAATACTGAGAAGAATTATACACTATTTCAGTTGAATGTCTCTAGTAACTGAAGATTATAATTTATTGAAATACTGACTTTCAGTGATAAATTTTGGGCAGATTGTGTCAGAACAAAACTGAAATAATTAGATAAGAGGTATTAGCATCAAAAAGAAAACTTAATTGTATATTGGGATCTGACATGCAGGCGGGCATTATAACGTCAAAACATGGCGCTTCAAAAACAACTATGAACAAGGCTCATATCAGAGATTTGAAAGTTTTTTGAGTTTTTCATAACAATGCTAGTTTCAAGTGAAAGTGTGAAGCGATATGCAGGTGAAAACTTACTCCAGAGAAGGTAATCGGTTGGAAAAATCACAAATAGAATGAGGGAAACATGAAAATAAGTCAAGGACTGGTATCGTCAACTTTTCTGCTTATGTCTATCTATTTCTCACTTCAGAGAAAACCCTCATGAAATCAATGGAGAGCATACAGAACGAAGATCAATTTTATCCTGCATTTGTGCTGCTGCTACCTTCAATAAATCAATCCTTTCCTCTTCACAAAAATGATTTTCTCTCTCTGCAAAATATTTTTATGTCTTCGGAAACCGATGAAAGCTACCACCTGCATTTGTATGAGCTTTTGAATTACAATTTTTCACGTAACAGAACTCTCTAGACCTATTGATTCTCCATTTTGCAAAATTTACACTTTCTTTCTTTCATCTTGTGCGCCGTAATTTGTAGAAAATCAGAAACTTGTACATGCAATTGCATATATAAAAACTTCATCCATCTGGCCGCCAGAGTGATATCAGATCCCAATATTATTTTCTCAGGTATCGCAGGGCCTAAAATAAAACATATTATATTCATTATTATGACTCACTACAGGATTGAGAAAAAAATATCTAGTGTTACAGGTCACGCAAAATAAATTCTTACGTCAGCTGACTTCATGAATTTCAATTTCGAGACACGGTCATACAATTGATAGTTTTTCGATTTTTTCAGATTTAATCGTAGTTGTTTAATGTGAAAGAGTCCCATCAAATATTCTTTCTTCATCTCGTTGACAGATCTATTAAGATTCGTGAAGCATAAAGCCGTCACATTATAAATGGTTCATATGTTTAATTTACTACAGTGATATTCGATAATATATTACACATTTATATGGATTGTGCGACCATAAGCTTCATATATATCCTCAAAAGCACGGTCCAAAGACTTATCATCTTAATTCGTAAAATATCTTAATTGTCGAATTGGTACATTTCTGAAACAATACGATGAAATCTATTGAGAAGATTCCAAAGTCAGATAGAGTTCAGAGAGCATGATTTTTCGAAATTCAACATTGTTGAGCATGAAGAAACTCAAGAATAGTTTGCCACAAAGGTCGGTACTAGCACCATTCTTATGTAGTATCTACATAGCAGATACGCCAGATACGAATTCTAAAAAGCACGACTACCCCAATAGTTGGGCGCTAACAGTGATGTGAAGAAAATTTGAAGGATTAGAGTTAGACTTATCCAATGAAAACGAAAAAAAAATCTCGAGTACTTTGAAAAATGAAGACTTCCGCCAAACGCCAGAATATTCAAGGAGACCCGATTTCACTCACACAATAAATCTGCCAAGAGGAAGTTTAAAATTCAATTCAAACATACATGACTTACTCACAAAATAGCGCAAAAATATCTAGGCCTAACGCTCGATAGAGCACTCTCGTTCAAGCAGCACTTAACGAAAGGATCGAGAAACAATATTAAACAAATCTATGTGGAACAGCATGGGGAGCGTCAGAGTCAACCTTATGCTCATCAGCTAAGGGCTTCATCTTCTTAGCAGCTGTATATTCTGCTCCAGTATAGGATAACATCCCCAATGTATATGTGATACTCAGCACAGCCAAACAATGAGAAAGGTTGCAGATGTCATTAAATCTACCCCTACTGAAGTAGGGCACTACCAGTCCTTAGCTACATCCCACCTCCAAATCTACGCCGTACGAACGATATTTCAAAAGAGTGAAAATAGATCTTGATCAACAGAAACCATGCGATACATGTGGAGCTCGCGCGTAAAACCCGCTAAATCCCCTAAGTCAAACTTGTGGAAAATTGCAAAAAACATATTGCAATGAATGGAATATGGTTAACGTTTTACTGTTTTCTCCTTTCTATTCTGCTGATTGTTAAGGACGTTTTTTGAAAATTATTGCTGTTTTTTTCAAAACCTCTTTTATTAATTAATTTTTTTTTTCTGGATTAAGCGGGTTTTGGTCCAAATATGGAGTTAAATAGGACATTTTTCTTTAATTAGCAGTGTTTGGTTCCAATTCAGAAAATATTAACTTAACACAAATGCTTTCACATGTATGAAAAAATATTTTCTCAGTCATTTCTTAACAAAAAAAATATAAAATATAACTTTTTATAATTTTTTTTAATTAGATATGTACGTCATTTTCTTCTGCGAGGCAATCGCAAGGTTTAGCTGTATCATCTTCCATTTTGTTGTATGGTTGCCTATGTAGTAGATCATTGAACGAAGCCAGGTTTTCGTCATTCTTCCAATCATCTCCAAAGAGCTTAGTTAATAGATTTCCCAAAGATTTTTTTTTCTCGGGTATGCTCCTTTGACTTTCAAGTCTTCTTTCTTTCAAGTCAGATTGGAGAATCCCTCTAGACTGTGGTTTTGTTAAGGTGGTATATTTTTCCGTACCAGTTCAGAACCTGAAGTGCTGAAAGCCACACACAGAAACGTTACCCGAAGTGGCTTTTTTCAAGCTGATCACTTTCACCTCAGCAATTCCATTAATCTTTTTGACTTTTTCTTCCAGAGCCTTGATGTTTTATTTTTTTCAGCCATTTTTTCGCCACTGTCGAGTAACCTGACAACTCCATGCTTTTTGTAGATAGCCTCATAATCGCTTTTTAATGATAGAAGTTGATGCTTTTTAAGGTCTTTCTCTACGCGACCAAACACTCGGTCGGCCGGTAAGAACGAGTGACCACGGACCGGGTATGTTATTATAATTTCTGTTATAGCTGGAGGAGCTATGAATTTCAACCAATAATACAAAGTGTGAATGATGAAGGACTTTCGATTTCGTTCACCGCAACCATCGCAGAATAATCTCATTGTATGAATGTTTGTGAGGCTGTTTAAATGATGGAATAAAGCAGATCCAATTTCTTCAGCACCTCGCCCTGCTTGGTCTTCAGTCAATAAATAAAATGTAGGACTTTTAGCTTTTATATAAACACAACAGAAGTTGAACAAGCTTACTTGGTGTGAATAGAATCCATCATTGATGGGGGTTCTGGGCAAAGACTGCACCTGTTGCAGGTCGAAGAAGAAACTGTATGAGTTTTGAGGGGTAAGTCTCATGGATTCGTAAAATGCACTGGCACTTTTCTTATGCATTGTTAACTCCAGGGCGATTTTTCTGCTTGCTTCTTCATCCCGTTCCTTACTTTTCAGATGTTTCAGTCTCATGCACTGCGCACAATAGTCTGAATCAGGACTGCTAAACCCTATATTACACTAATTCATAAAAATGTTTCTAAACATATCAAATTTTGTAGTCTCCAATTCTAGTGCACATTGTTCTATATAGAGGTCAAATAATTTTCTCATGTTTTGGCTACATTCAAGGTAAACTCGTTTAGATTTTCTTCTATTATATTTCTTTCCTTAGAATCCAGAAATTGTCTGATATTTTGCTTTTTGTCGGTGTGCTTCTCGGACATTCTGTCACCAGATTTTGTGGCCGAGTAATCAGTCTATCTCTTTCTCAATATAAAAGAGAGAAAGAGATAAACTGATTACCAGTTAACATAATTTCGTTACCCAGTTATTCCCAAAACTTGTCTTTCAATAAAGAAACCGTTGAAAAATAATGGGGATTTAGCGGACCTCGATACCAAAATTGGATTTAGCGCGGTATGCTCAAAAGTCGCATATTTGACAGCTATTTTGAAAGGGATTTAACGGGGTTTGTTCTGTAAGTGAAGTGTTAAATTGTAGGTATCATTGAGTAGTATAGGAATCTGTAAAAATGTAAAAAAAGTCTAAAAATGGATTTAGCGGTGTTTGCGCGCGAGCTCCACACATGATGACATTGAATATGCTAACCACAACCGCATCCGATCCAGATAGCCACATGCCAAAATAGCACAAACTGCCATAGCAGAAACGCAGCATGTCCAATGCCTGTCGCGAAGAATGGACCAATAAGCAAAATAACAGAATTCCATGCATCACCCAAAAAACACTGACCTACGCGTAACCATGTAAAATATGGTCTACTCTGAACAGGATTCGAACCTTGCATGGTAGATGTGCTTACTTCCTGCATAAATCGGACAAAACATCAACTCCCCTTTACTAGCATAGCTAAAGCCAAACTGTTAAGTATATCACAAGAGAATGTCCGAGAACGTTCTATGAGGAAACACGTGTAAATTTTATTTTAGCGACCCCAGAATCGATAGCTTATATCAGATCATTAACTTTATTATTGTACTTATTGATAATAAATAATGCATGATAATTTCATAAAGCTGGATTCATCGATTAGGCACACGATGATTATCAATCAGTGATTGATATTCTTAAATATATAACCAGCTTTGGAAGACAAATATGAATATTTTTGTGACTTCATGATTTAGAAATTACTCTCGGTTGAAGAAAAAAGTTAGGAACCCTTGTTTCTGAGATATATTGGTTGATTTATATCATTTCGACAGAGTGGAAGTTCTAAATTGACGAAAAAATATGTGGCAGGTGGTTGTGCTGGAAGATAAACTAGTGCTGACTTCATAAAATCCTGATACTTCGACTTGCCTTCCAGTAGTGTTACCCAGAATATTGAAACACATAGATAATCAGTCATCCATACCCATGCAACCAAATATTTGTTACATGAAAAACGTTTTTCTTAAAATAAATTAACTTCATTTTTCGCGCTAACTAGCTTCGCCTGCAAGCATCCAACAAACCGTATCCATAGCGAAAGCTACAAAAACATTTTGTGCAAGTACGTGGTCCCTCCGAATTTATTCATTCATAGTGACTGAAGCAAAAAAGTGACAAATTATATTTTCTGACGTAGCTGTTGAATCATATTCATAATATGCAAACACTTGAAGTAATATTCAATTTCTAGAAATTTTAGCACCTATGAAGTATGATGCACAAACGAATATGTCACATTATTTCTAAATCAATAGATACTTAATCGATAATTTTCATGATGATTTTTCAATTAGTTAGATGAGAAAATATAAATATAAGATATTTTTCAACCAAAAATATTTTATTTACTTGGAGAGTGTTATGGATTGCGACTGTTAATTATGTTTAACTTACTCTCATTGTTTTATCTTTTATTGATTTTGTGTTTAAGAAATCTGAAGCTATGAAATATTAAGCTTTCCAAAGGCCAAGTTTTAAATAAATTCATTTTTCCTAAATCGCTTACTCAGCCAGATTCGTCATGACAGACTAATTATTTCCATCTGCAGACATACGTACAACTTCAATTATATCGTCTCTTTGTAGCCAAAAGCGCACGCAATTATCTTATCTGCTGACACATTAACCGCAATTCCCTGAGCTCAAAATTGGCGATTAGGAGATCCTTTCATCAGACTGACTGCGCCAGCGAATTCAATGTTGAATGAGCTAGTCTTAAGTTATGCTGGATGTAGATA
>JARQZK010004402.1:162500-197500 GCA_030704885.1 Cynegetis impunctata
TTTCGTCTCTTTCAACAGTGTTCAGTGTAACTACTTATTTTTTTGAGATTGTATTCTGGCAAAAAATATTCTCGTAACTTTTATTCAAATGTGATAAAAAACTAACAAGATTCAAAAAATACAGTTACTGTACTTACCACCTTCTAAAGAAACTGCTTCCACAAAAATTTACTTGTACACAAATAACACTTCACCGTTTGGCTGTTAGCGTTAGATAGATACTCGTATAGCGAATTAGGCGGAAATTTGGCATATTTACGTTGAGACGGTGGGGGTGCAGCCAGAAATTCATCAATCCATGATTCTTTAAGCATTGTCTCAATGCTCTCGGACATTGACCGAATGACTTAATACATTAGGTGATAAACGCAGTGCATTGCTATGATGAACTATACATAGGTTAATGTTTTCAATCATTAATGTTATGCCTATTGAACATAGCTTTATTGAAAGAGGGATTATGACAATGTGTCGTGATGATTAAAGGTACATAGTATTGATCACTATGTAGTCATTATCTTGATGTATTTTTCACATTGCTCTAATGTAAATAACATTATAAAGATGACTTTTTTCATTAGATTCATGTTTCAATTACATTATCATAATGACATAGATTTCATTATAACAACAAAATCGTTGATTGATCAATCACAGAAATTCATTATTATCAATAAATTTTGGACATTGTCCTAATGAAAAATACGTTATGATAATGAATATGCGGTCAATCATTGGCAGTGATTGATATCAGGCTCATTATTATTTTCTGTGTAAATCACAAAATAATCCTACATACATCTACAAAAGAATAATGAATGAAACCATCAAAAACTTATGCAATAAAGTAGACAAACGAATTGAAATACAATATATGACTCGGAGAAATCTCAAAAAATATGCCCAAAATAAAATCATTTTCTGTAGACAAATGAGAAAATGCAGTAAAACGCAAACGCAAGTGAATGCAAAACGCGACTAGACATTCTACTTACAAGTTAAACGATGCTTTGACAGAAGCATATAAACAAACTAAAAAGGAATATTATATGCTACTAACAATATTTAATTTTGATGAAACAAATACTTCATGGCAAGCTGTAAAAGAAATAAAGACAATACAAAATATATTCATATTTAAGGTCATATTAAAGGTCATATTAAAGATATTGCTTATGATTTCAATAATTACTTCTCAAAAGCAGCCAACAACCACATGAAAGATGTTCCTTTCACTTTTGAAATCAAAACAAATAAAGAAAGTCTAAAATTGATACCATTACAGAAGAACAAATCCAAAACACATTTTCATTATTGAAAAACAAATGTAATGGTATAGATGGAATACCAACAATCATCATCAAAGCTATAAGTTTATTTTTAGTCAAAATTATTACAAAGTAGAAGTACCCACTAACACACATTATCAAGCTTTAAGTATAGAACATTCACATTATCAAGCTTTAAGTATAGAATCTATCTTAAAAAAACTAAAGCAACCAACCTTTTACTGGCTTTTTCTAAGATATTTGGAATGGTGATTTTCAAACAACTATGCTCTTTCTTAACCAGTTGCAAAATTTATTCAGACAATCTAAATGGATACATCAAAGATAGATCCACTGATACAGCCATTTATGAATTCATAACAAAAATATAACCAGCTCTAGATGAATTAGAAATGATCATCGGTCTTTTCTTAGGCTTGTCGAAAGCCTTTGCTAGCCTGAGCCAGACTTCGTCGTGGCAAAAATGGAGCAAATAGGTGTAAGGTGCGGTACTAAAACTTATACAATCACATCTAAAAACAAATATAATTGAATCCTTATCAGAACCCAAATCCATAAAATTAGGAATACCACAAGGAAGTATACTAGGGACAATTACATTCACCCTCTTCATGAATAAAATACACACTAGCTCAGTTGAAAACGATAAAACTAAAATTCTTAATTATACAGACGATACAAACCAAATTCTAGGGATTTTAGATAAACGAAATAATCAAAATAACTAAAAACAACTTATCCTCTTTTGAGAGTAATAAAACAATATCTAGACGTAAATTCTCAGAAATAATGTATCAAAAAACTTTTGAATCAAAATTGAGATATGGAATTGTATTTTATGGTGCCAGCTCGAATATAAATAATTTCTTCGAATTCAAACAGAATTTTTTAACATCGACTGCAATCCATGAACAAGAAAGCTTACTTTTCCTTCTCAAAACTAAACATTATAAGAAAACAGCACTACGATACTAGAACATCACACGTATATCAAGCGCACAGTCTCACAATATAGGAGAAAAAACACGATACCATCCAAAGAAAATATATAATACACTGCCCAATAGAAATCCGAACAGAAAACAATATCAACAAACATAAAAACAAATCTTCAAAATGTTATTGAATATAGAACCGTATAGTATCGAGAAAGAATATTTTAGTAGACATAATTTCATGTGTTTACTTTGTTGTGTAACAGCCAGATTTTAAATAAAGAGAATTATTATTGTTAGATATATATATATATTATATATATATATATATATATATATATATATATATATATATATATATATATATATATATATATATTATATATATATATATATATATATATATATAATATATATAATATATATATATATACATATATATAATATATATATATATATATATATATATATATATATATATATATATATATATATATATATATATATATATATATATATAATATTATATATATATATATATATATATATATATATATATATATATATATATATATATATATATATATATATATATATATATAATATATATATATATATATATATATATATATATATATATATATATAAGGTACCTGAGACAAATAAGGCCCAGCAGGTAATAAGGCCCACTTTCCAGAAAACTACAACTAAAAATAAACTCAACCTATATTATCCATAAATAAGTTCGGATATAGTTCCATGTAATTTTACCTAGATAGCGCGCGGATCACACTCTTTCACTCGAGGAGAAAACAGCCACTTTTTGGACATCCCGCGCAAAGTCTTATGTTTTACAAAATTTTCACAAAATGAAGTCGTTCTCCATGACATAATTTCAACTGAAAGAGTGGTGGTTTGATTCTATTGGTAAGTTGCACATTTTAAGAGTTGATATTTAACAAAAATTTCAAAATTTTTCATTTGCTTTTTTTGTAAAAGTGACCTAACCTTAAATAATGCACGTCAGAAATAAGGCCCACGTAAACTTTAAGATGGGCCTTATTTTTGACCAGTGGGGCCTTATTTCTGACGATAAAAATGGCAAAAGTTCTTTCTATTCCAGAGAAAATGGGAACATTTTGTCGCAACATTAGAGCTCAGTGGTCTGAAGAGTCTTTAACTTTGGCTTCAAATGCACTAAGGATCGGTCGGATTAGCCAACGTGAAGCTGTTGATTGATTTAGAATTCCTAGACAAACGCTTCGAAATCATTTGCGAAGTGGGACAGATCAAAGAAAATTGGGGAGATCCTCAAATTCAAAGACGGAACAAGAAAAAGATTTAGTCAATGTTCGCGGGCTGTGCTTTAACAACGAATAAGGAAAAGAGAGAGAGAAAAGCGAAAGTTGAATAACTCGTTTCATGAATTGGTGGAAATATCAGACTTAGTAAAAGAGAAAAATGACAAAGCTCCAAGGCGTAGGCTTTAAATTATAAAGCTCAGGGGGTTAGAAACAGTTTGTTTCAGCAAACTGAACAGCAACAACCAAGTACCAGCACTTGCAGTTCTACTTCTCAATGCACGGCGAATAAAAGTAATTTTTTATGGTACTGTCCACTATCCAGGAATCCCGTGAAAAAGATATGAGGCGTAGTGCCTTAATTGCAACACATGGGCCCACGAATAATGTTTAGGGTATTCACCTTCTGATGATGACGACTATATTTGCATCGCATGTGATGCCTAACAATTGTTTGAGTACCTACCAGAACTTTATTTTCGGTTTAAACTCTGTTAATACATTATTCAAATGCTTTTCTGTTTAGTTTTTAGCCTTTTATTACATTTATATGATACGGGCCTTATTACTATCATCGGCTGAAATAAGGCCCATTTACATGGTTTTTAGAATCTATGATTTTTATTATATTACGTTTTCTTTAACTTGTTTTAGTTAATGTTTTAATTAGTATATAATATGAGTTTGTTATTCAAGATATTTTTATTTTCTTGTGCATATCGTTTTTACTAAAAATAAATATTTTGCCTTAGGTGGGCCTTATTTGTCTCAGGTACCTTATATATATATATATATATATATATATATATATATATATATATATATATATATATTTATTTATATATATATATATATATATATTTATATATATTTATTTATATATATATATATACATATATATATATATATATATATATATATATAAATATATATAAATATATATATATATATATATATATATATATATATATATATATATATATATATATATATATATATATATATATATATATATATATATATATATATATATATATATATATATATATATATACATTTATAAAGGATCCAGACATCGAGAAACACAAAATTTGTGGTCGTGTAGAAATAAAAATGATTTGAAAACAATTCCCGCGCCTTACTGTTGATTCACGATATAGTGAAAGAGATTATTCTTTTCGAGGTGAATACGACAAAAAAATTTGACTAACGGAAAAAATGATTTCGTTAGTCACGCACTAACACATATTTGTTGAATTAACTCTTACAAAATAAAATTTGTAACTATACGACATCGTTTTAGAGATAATTCAAGTTTTACTGAAGCATAAATATAATGAAAACACATATGCCCCTGTTTCCTTCAACTTATATCTCATAACGGAAATACTACAGGACATTGAACTGATGGAGCCCTATTTGATACAATCAAAACAATTTCAATGAGAATCTAGTCCAAGTGAAAAACTTCTTGGTATTTTTATCTGACACAATATTGAATATATTGTATTCCAGCATAATTGCAATAACAAAATAATGTGTTAAATATTCCTCAGTTGATAGTAAACAAACGAATTTCAAAAGTATATAAAAGTATATATATATAATAATAAATGAATATTTCAATTGTACCTATATGTAGGGAAGTGAATACCTACCTATATATACCTACCTATTACTAAAAACTTTCAGAAGTAAGTTCACCTTCGGGATTCGGAAGACGTGATTTCCTGTTGGTGAAAATAGATTTCAGCCACAATATTTCACGTACGGTCTATCAAACCTATCGAATAGCTTATCTAAAATATAGAAGGCAATTAGAAAGGGTTGTAGTTCAAATTGAGTATTGCACTTATTTTTTTCGTATCATTTTCAACCAATCAGAACGATCAATTCAATTGAGTTACCTTGTATAATTTCTATTAATACCTGATTATACTTAGAGTACCTCTACCAAGCGAACATTTTACAATCATTTAATTTCCATAGAAACCACATCGACATCAATATACAAAAATACACAAACTAATAGGACCGTCAAAATTTGACTTTTATCAATAACAAAAATGAGTCGATTCGGATATTTTTACTTCATTTGCTCGATAAATAATCATATCAAATACGATACGCACAGAACGAAAAACGTACGTGAATATAATGAATAAAACCATTGAGATAATGTATTCGGACATCAATTTTCAACCGATGCTCAAGTTCATTGATTCAATGTATTATTATTGATTGCTTGATGTTCAAGTGATTATATCAATCCCCGAGAGGCATTAATTTCATCACCTGGATTTCAAAACAAAGTACATTCTACTAATGACCATTGTGTATCAGTCAATCAACATCCAGCATGATATTAATGTTTTCTGTACATCAACCGATCACCTGTAGTCACTGAATTAAGGAATCCAGGACATTGACTCAATCAGCGATACATCGATTCTAAGCCATGCGCACAATGACTTTAGAACATCGTTCAATGTTCGAAGACGTTAATATAATGTAAAAATACATCAATCTGAGCCTACTGGTTGCACCTTTTGTTTTCATAAATAAAATAAACTAGACTTATATATATATAAATATAAATATATATATATATATATATATATATATATATATATATATATATATATATATATATATATATATATACAGGGTTTATTTCACTAGGTTAATGTCAACATTTAATAACTATTTGCATAAAACATTTACTATTCATTAAAATACACTATAGTTTACGCGTTTCGACTTCTAGTCATTTTCAAAACAATTTCACAATTAATTCAATATTTAAAAGTCTCTTTATTACACAGCAAGGTCGTCGATGTCATACTGGTTATCTCACGTGATTAACTCCTCCTCTTAATTCGTATTTTCTCGGTTTTCTCGGTTTTCTCGGTGAATGATGTTATGGTATATTCTTCCGAAGTTTTCAATGTCAGCTCTTGAGTTTAATGTTGTTTTTTCTTCTCTTTGGATGGCTATCATTTCCATTATGTTTCTTTTTTGTTGTTGTTTTTCTCTTCCAATAGTTTTCGTATTTTTGAAATCAAACGAATGCAGTTGTTCAATTGCATGTTTTGCCAGCGCGGTTGTTTTTTTTTGTTTGTTCGTATAGAGTATTCATGTTCGTATAATCTTCTGTTCAGATACTGTTTTGTGTTACCTATATAACACGTATCACAGTCAATACAATCTATTCAATAGATTGTATGTGTTTCGTTTTGTCGTTCTATTTTTGGTTTCATTTTTGTATATAACGAGCCAGTTATTTTATTAGGTTTGTGGCCTATTTTTATATTGTACTTCTTCAGGACATTACTTATTTTGTAAGATATTTCTGGTATGAATTCCATTCCCACGTATTTTATGTCCAAATCGACATTTTCTGATTTTTGGCTATTTTGGTTATAAATTTGTTGTATTCTTTTTTTAATAATTGGTTCGTAAAATTTTTTTGGATAATCGTTCTTGTCTAATACTTCTTTAATTTTTCTTATTATTTTAGAAAAATTAAAGAAGTATTAGACAAGAACGATTATCCAAAAAAATTTTACGAACCAATTATTAAAAAAAGAATACAACAAATTTATAACCAAAATAGCCAAAAATCAGAAAATGTCGATTTGGACATAAAATACGTGGGAATGGAATTCATACCAGAAATATCTTACAAAATAAGTAATGTCCTGAAGAAGTACAATATAAAAATAGGCCACAAACCTAATAAAATAACTGGCTCGTTATATACAAAAATGAAACCAAAAATAGAACGACAAAACGAAACACATACAATCTATTCAATAGATTGTATTGACTGTGATACGTGTTATATAGGTAACACAAAACAGTATCTGAACAGAAGATTATACGAACATGAATACTCTATACGAACAAACAAAAAAACAACCGCGCTGGCAAAACATGCAATTGAACAACTGCATTCGTTTGATTTCAAAAATACGAAAATTATTGGAAGAGAAAAACAACAACAAAAAAGAAACATAATGGAAATGATAGCCATCCAAAGAGAAGAAAAAACAACATTAAACTCAAGAGCTGACATTGAAAACTTCGGAAGAATATACCATAACATCATTAAAATACGAATTAAGAGGAGGAGTTAATCACGTGAGATAACCAGTATGACATCGACGACCTTGCTGTGTAATAAAGAGACTTTTAAATATTGAATTAATTGTGAAATTGTTTTGAAAATGACTAGAAGTCGAAACGCGTAAACTATAGTGTATTTTAATGAATAGTAAATGTTTTATGCAAATAGTTATTAAATGTTGACATTAACCTAGTGAAATAAACCCTGAATATAAAAATGTCAGTAAATACCAACGAATTATATATATATATATATATATATATATATATATATATATATATATAGATATATATATATATATATATATATATATATATTATATATATATATATAAATATATATATATATATATATATATATATATATATATAATATATATATATATTATATATATATATATATATATATATATATATATATATATGTATGTATATAGTGACAGGTATATAATTGCAAATAGGGAAAAAATATCTATATATTATTGCTAATGCTCCAAGCAATTATGATGACACTGTCGAACGAGTACGTTGCAAAGATAACTACAAACAGACACAAAAGATTCATTCAATTGGAATAATACAATTTATTTTTCAAATATTGACATAAGATATGTGTTTTACTGTATACAATTCCTGGATTAGCGCGAGGTTTAAAAAAAAGTATTCAATAAACGACCAAAACATAATATTTTCTGGAGAAAAACTTAAATTGGAAACATAAATAATATTTAAACAACTATTAACAGCTCTTATAACATTGAAAAACTTATATCTAATTCCATCGAAGTATTTATACTCTCCTTGAATTTTTGTTATATCTTCGCCAATTGCGAACACAAAAGATTGAATTGAAGTTTTCTGCGAATTCAAAATGTATATCCATTCTTCAATTTCTTGTGGTGTTTTTGCAAGATATAAAAATGAGTGCTGTAAGTGAAAATTTTTTGGTATGCATTTTTCCTTTAATATCGTTCTTTACAACTTTGTTGGTGGCTGCCTCATCTCGCCCATCTAGAAATAAAAATATATTATGGTCCAAAATGAAAAAGGTGAATTCCAGATTTTAGAAAACTGCTTTTCTTTTTCATTGGGACTCTACTTTTTAATAAAATGGGTATGTTATGAACTTTAAATGATGTTCACGAAATATGTATCAAATTATTCTCAAGCTGTCATTTGATTTCATAACAAATGAAAAAAGTGTTCTCTTTCAACCCTGACATAGAATAATAATATCAAGCTCTTTTTGAACTACTAACATTAGCATCACGGGGTGAACACCATTCACTGAAATACACAATCTACACAAGCAGATACTTACTTTCCTCGATATTTTCGATTTCCAATGGGCCTAGTAAATACTCAATCGCCTTGTCTTTGACATTGCCATTGAACAGAAATGCAATAATTTTTCACAGTTTTTGAGAAAAAAAATTATCATTTTCGTTCTTCATGGTTGAGTCCATATCGATCTAGAAGTGAAGTTATAATAGTTAGTTGCAACTATAGCTATAATATATTGAATGTTATAGGTAATACATGAAATTATACAAGATAAAATTAAAAATCATGAAAAATATACTTGTTGACCATGGACAATTTAATATATTACATAAAGTGAACAAGGAAAATTCTTCAATAATTTTAGAAAAAACATACCTACGCCACAGTTGCAAAGTAGACATCTTATGTCAGAAAGTTTGTATTCTAGCGACGGGTTTCTGCATTTTCGATCTCAGCGGTGAATTGTTGGTTTCCAATATCTTTGGTGGAGGGCGCTCTGGGTTGTTATACAGATAGTTGTCCGACCATGATTTGTATTGAGGAAAAGTAAATACTGAATTAATATGAAGGTGCTTGGAATATTTCGGGGTCTACTTCAGATCCAGATCACACTTACAAGTATCGTCACAACATGCAATAAATGATTATTTTTCAAGATGATGTTGAAATAGTGTAGACCGTCAAATTTTAGTGAATAGTAGATTTTTTGTAAATACAATTTTCTTTTCAGTAATTTACTGAATTTACAGGGGTATTTAGCAAAACAATGTATGAGCAAGTTCCATTATTGAGCATATCTATTTCTTATAGCAAAATTCATAGTAGTTCGTGAAATAATATAAAAATTGTTCAAAATGCAATATATTTATATATTTTTACTATAAGTGCTCGAAACACGCCATGTTTTCATTCTTTCCTCTCTCTCAACACTGTTCAGTGTAACTACTTATTTTTTTGAGGTTGTATTCTGGCAAAAAATATTTTCGTGACTTTTATTCAAATGTTATAAAAAACTAACAAGATTTAAAAAATACAGTTACTGTACTTACCACCTTCTAAAGAAACTGCTTCCACAAAAATTTACTTATACACAAATAACACTTCACCGTTTGGCTGTTAGCGTTAGATAGATACTCGTATAGCGAATTAGGCGGAAATTTGGCATATTTACGTTGGGACGGTGGGGGTGCAGCCAGAAATTCATCAATCCATGATTCTTTCCGCGTTGTCCCAGTGCTCTCGGACATTGACCGAATGACTCAATACATTAGGTGATGAATGCAGTGCATTGCTATGATGAACTATACATAGGTTAATGTTTTCAATCATTAATGGTATGCCTATTGAACATAGCTTTATTAAAAGAGGGATTATGACAATGTGTCGTGATGATTAAAGGTACATAGTATTAATCACTATGTGGTCATTAACTTGATGTATTTTTCACATTGCTCTGATGTAAATAACATTATAATGATGACTATTTTCATTATATTCATGATTTAATTACATTATCATAATGACCTAGATTTCATTATAACAACAAAATCGTTGATTGATCAATCACAGTAATTCATTATTATCAATAAATTTTGGACATTGTCCTAATGAAAAATACGTTATGATAATGAATATGCGGTCAATCATTGGCAGTGATTGATATCAGGCTCATTATTATTTTCTGTGCGTACTTCAAAATAAATACGGTTATACATCTCAAACTTCCTGCATAATTACGAATCGTATCAGTTTGACAGAGTACCTAATCCTCGGATTATTTAGACTGTAAAACTGACAATTTTTGTAATTATGCAACAAGTTATTAATGTATAACCAGATTATTTTCAAGTTCATATAGTATTCTTCTTCTTCTTCTTCTGTAGCTTATACTGTCCACTGCTGAACAAAAGCCTCTCTCAAATGCTTCCATTTCCCCCGTTCTTGTGCAACCAATATCCAGTTTCCGGTTGTTCTTCTCATATCATCGCTCCAGCGGGTAGGTGGTCGTCCTCTGTTACGATATGCGTCCTGTCTTGGACGCCATTCTGCTATCTTCTTTGTCCATCGATTGTCCGTCATTCTGGCAACATGCCCCGCCCAGTTCCACTTTAAATGTAAGATAGTCTCGACAGTCCCAAATACAACTATAAGACTTAGAACGAAGATGCTGTCAAGACTATCATATAGTATTACTACTGATAATATTCGGATATATCTAAGCAACTCGTTCCATAGACGTTATTAACGTTATTATTCTCTGTGCCAGTTATAAAAATTTCATCATAAATTGAGAATTTTGATTGGATATGAATGTTTAGTATAGTCTTGCTAAATATAAGTAGGTTTCTTACGATACAGATATCCAAGAATTGAGCGTTAAATGTCTAATGATATTGAAGGAAATTTATGGTGGTAAATCATGCAAGAAAGTTACAACTTCGACCTCATGCTTGTAGAAACCCCATAAAATCAAATAAAATTCAAGTTGTGCAGAACCTGCTTCATTTTATATACAATTTCATGTAAAAACTCATGAATTTATGCACTAAGTTCGGAAATGTAATAATTATCTAGTGAGTGACTCTTGCGATTTCCTAGGTAACTGTCAACATCGGTGAATAATTATATAATTGTCATTTCTCTTCAACATGCATTCAGTAATTTAAGTGTTATTATCAACAAAACTGATAATACAAAAGAATGTGAGAAACTATACAGTGAATAAGTAAACAACTATTCTACACAACCGCCACCAACTTCAAAACATCTCTCTACTCTATATCTGAATTCTTTATAAGCTTTTCTCAGCATTTTTGGGGTGATTTCATTTACAGCATTAATTATTGCTTCTTTCAGATCTTCAATGTTATTGTTTAAATTTGTTTCCTGAAATTTCTCTTTTACGTAGTCCCATAAAACAAATCTAGATTGTTAAATAGGGTGATCGAGCCGGAAAAATATTGGTCCATACCGTTCTATCCATCGTTCAGGAAAATATTCATCTAGGCATCCTCTTATCAATAAAGTCGAATGTGGGGAACAGCCATCATGGTGGAAATACATTTTACGCCTTTGCTCCAAGGGAACGTTGTTATCTAATTCTAATTTGTCCAATAAATCCAAATATACTTCCTGATTTAACGTCTCCTCCAGAAAATACGGTATATTTTTTTTATATGGTAAAACTGCACACCAAATATTTACCTCTTAAGCAAACCGACTTTTACGATGTATTCTGTAATAAGGATTTCCACTAGCCCAATACCGCCAGTCTTGAGATTAAACAGTTCCATTTGTCGTGAACGTTGATTCATCAGAAAATAAAATATTTTGGTGAAATAAGTGGTCATTCATAAGAATTTCACCAATGATTGCACAAAAGACAAGCCTTGTGTATTAATCGCAATTTTGCAAGGTTTGAATAAATATCGATTTGAATGGATGAATTTTATTTTGCTCGAATATTTTTTGTAAGTGGCTCTTGCTGAAACCAATTTCTGCTGCTCTTTTTCGTAAACTTAACTTCGGATTTTCCCGTACTGAATGCATAGCTAGGGCAGAAGCTGCATCATCGTTCTCAGAGAACGTCTTTTTCGATTTTTTTTCTCTTCAATAGATTCTGTCTCATCGAATTTCTGCATCAATTTTTTCAATCCATTCCTCGTAACTGATACATTCGGATATTTTTCATTAAATAAATGAATTGCGTATTTATGGGAAACAGCTCCAATATATATTATATATATATATATATATATATATATATATACAAATATATAAATATATATAGATATATATAAATATAAATATAAATATATATATATAAATATATATATATTTATATATATATATATATATATATATATATATATATATATATATATATATATATATATATATATATATATATATATATATATATATATATATATATATATATATATATATATATATATATATATATATATATATATATATATATATATAGTTGATGGAATCCGTCGTTACTACGTGATAATTTAACATGATTAACAAAACTAAATTTGAATTTACTACGTTTATTATCACAAAATATTTTGAAAAATATAACACTGCGATTGCAATTTCGGTCACTAGACCATCATCGGGCAGATTGAGTTAAGAACTGAGTACAGAATAATTATAGATTTGCGCTTACGGGTGGGAAAGGATTATTGCAGGTACCTAAATAGACAAGAGGAACATATTTCAAGAAGGGATAATCGAGTGAATTTCACAAATTGGTACAATACAATGTTCTTAGAAAAGTCATTATTGTTTAAATACACTAAATATAGGAGATTATATAACTCATGTATGAATGAGCCAATAGAATCCGTGAATTTTGCATAACGACTGCGTATAGATAATTGAATATACCCTTGACGACGTGATATAATCGTTTTGGTGTTTCGCCTCGTGTCAATATGTATGAATATTTTCATATTGACGGTGTTTTGACGTTTGTCAAAAAAAATTAATATTTTTTATTCGTTATATAATCGTAACGAATACCACTCGAGCAATCGAAAATAGTCGATTATACTGACCTCGTCACTCGGAGTATTTTTTTAAAACACCACTCGAGCTGCGCTCTCGTGGTGTTTCGCAAAATACGTCTCGTGACTCGGTAGTATAATCGATTATTTTCGATGCTCTTGTGATATTATTACTGAATATATCAAGTCAATCTGGTCGTTCAGCAAGATATCTTTTGCATTATTATTGAGTTTAAAAATTTCCTTTTTTGGTTCCTTTCGGTAATTTGTGCATGATTTGAAAATTATCTATTTGTGTAAATGGGTGGTGGTTTCCACGGCAATGATTTGAAAACGTTGAATCCGTTTTATTTTTCAAAAAAGATTGTTGGTGTTCTTTAAATCTTGTCTTGAACGATCGACCAGTCTGACCTATATATACTCCTTTACATACAGGTCAAATCAACTTATAAACTCCTGAACTTTCAAATTTTGAAGTGATATCTTTGGCATTGAATAAAAATCCTGAGAGTTTTGTCTTAGGTTTGAAAGCAATTTTAATATTACATTTAGGTATGATATTAGCAACTTTTTCTGTTAGAGGACCAAAATATGTTAAAGATGTGAATTTTCCCGATTTTTCTACTTTTAATTGAGGTTATATGCTGTTGTACGCTAGTTGATTACGTTTCTTGTTTATCATTTTATCTATCAAACTTGTATGAAAACCATTATTTGACGCAATTAGTTTTATAGTCGAAATTTCTTTAGCTAAATTTGTTACGGATAATGGAATTGAAATCGCTCTGTGGATCATTGAATTAAAAGCTGAATGTTTATGGGAAAGAGGATGATTTGAATCCGACGAAATACATATATCCGTGAAAGTTGGTTTTCTATATATATATCGAAACTCAAAGTATTATTATTATGAAAGATAGTTAAATTAAAGAAGTTTATTTGTCGATCCAATTCTTTTTCAATTTTGAACTTTATATTTGGGTGAATGCTTTTAATATAATTCAAAAACTATAGATATCTTGCTGAACGACCAGATTGACTTGATATATTCTCCTATATTCAGTGTATTTAAACAAAAATTACTTTTCTAAAAACATTGTATTGTACCAATTTGTGAAATTCACTCGATTAGCCCTTCTTGAAATATGTTCCTCTTGTCTATTTAGGTACCTGCAATAATCCTTTCCCACCCGTAAGCGCAAATCTATAATTATTCTGTACTCAGTTCTTAACTCAATCTGCCCGATGATGGTCTAGTGACCGAAATTGCAATCGCAGTGTTATATTTTTCAAAATATTTTGTGATAATAAACGTAGTAAATTCAAATTTAGTTTTGTTAATTATATATATATATATATATATATATATATATATATATATATATATATATATATATATATATATATATATATATATATATCTATATAATATATACAAAGAGGAGATTTACCGCGGGGAAATAGTATATAAAACAAAAGCAAAATTATCGGTCTAGCCCGCTTATGTCGAAGCAGCCGTTGACACGTGTTTCGGACTCATTGGTCCTCATCAGAACGGCGTAGCCAAGTATGCGATGGAAAACCTGGAAATGAAACAGCAACAACAAGCAGAATCCTTTGCTTCGGAAGACAATCACACATTCGACCAAATCTCCCAAACAGGAGTGTTCGAACAATGTACCACAAATGTGTGATTGTCTTCCGAAGCAAAGGATTCTGCTGTTATATATATATATATATATATATATATATATATATATATATATATTTATATATATATATCTATATATAATATAAATATATAAATATATATATTAATATTTATATATAAATAAATATAACTATATATCATATAAATATATATATATATATATATATATATAATATATATATAATATTATATATATTTATTATCTATATATAATATAATATATATATATATATATATATATATATATATATATAATATAAATATATATTTATTTATATATATATATATATATATATATTTCTATATATATACTTTTTTTCTCGTAGTAATTTACTGAACACTTCTATTATACATCTGGAATCTTGTTCCACAAGGTTAAGGTTAATTCAAAGCCAAATTGCCAAATTCACTAAAAATGTATACTACTATATATTTATATAACTATTGGTAGTTTTTCGGGAATTCCTTCGCGTTTTGGAATACGAATTTTGTCCAATTCGCCATGGCGACGTTTCGATGAATTCTCATTCATCGTTATCAAGCCATTGGTAAGTCACTAATTAAGGTGCGTGCGTTATGATTAGGTTGTGCTTACTGGAAATTGGAGCGGGGCAATCGTTGAACTCCATTGACTGGTGGTGCTGGAGTGGTGGTTATGGTGTCCCTTCTCGGCGCGTGTTGTTGGTATAAAGATCCTGAGTCTTCAAACTCATCTCATGACTATGGTTATTAAAACTCACATCCTGAAGATTATTTACAGTATGGATTGCAAAGACGATAGAGAACAGCTGTATGATATCCATCATTCCGGATCGCTAAAAGAGTTCAGATAGAAATCTCGATGCTTCACTATATATAATTTTTTTAATCAATTTTTGAGATACTTCCAACTTCTTCAAATAATGCACCACACCACCCGATCACAACAGGGCATGAATTAAAATTGCTTGAACTAATACTAAGTATATGATCCTTACAAGTCAGAATAAGTCCTTAGGTCTCTGAATTTTGGAATCAACATTCGGAGTTCCTTCGCAACATAATCTACTTTTAGGTTCTATCTCAAATAAATGTCACAAACAACTCCTGAATACTTTATGGATACGTCTAAATAGATCACGATATCGTCATCTATTTCAATCGAATAGAATGTCGGTTTACTTAAAAAATCACAATAGAATGGCAGAAATTTCGTTTTAGTTCTAATAGATTTATATGAGAGTGTGTAGTCGTTCCAAAACCCTCTTCAACCAATTCTCTGTGGACGGTTAATTTGAATGTTTCTCGAGCAATTTCTCTCACGGAAATTTTCATGTTATTATCACCTACTTCTATGTTACTTTTTTCTCACATCCGGAACATTGTCTTCATTTCTTGGTCCTTTGCACCGAAACTCCCAAAGCTCAATAAATGATTTATTATCTGAATGCCTGTCTCCTTGGAATAGGTTTTTCGGGATATTTATTTGCGAATTTTTCACAAGCCCTTTCAGATACCCTATTCGCTTTGAAATAACAATCTTATGAATCTAATTTTTCTTCGTTTAAATATCTTCAAACAAATTTGATACTGAATGGTATTTGCAAAACGTCTTTTTTTTCCACTAATAAACTCTCATACAAAAAGTCCATGCAAAGCCTTATATCTTCATTCAAAGATAATGGATATTAACAATACTATAACCATTCTGTGCCATAACTGTTAAGATAATTCACATAAAGAAACATGATGTATACTCGTAATGTGATAACAATTAAAGTAATTTTTGCACATAATTCTATGTACTTATCATATTTCAGATTAAGTGTTCCATTTACAGAATGAAGGAACCAGCTTAATTTATTTCAGCTAAAAATGTCTTTCGAACAAATGAATAAAGGGTTTAAATAAATTGTTCTAATTAATTCCAAGAAATGTTTAATATGTTAATATTGACGATTTATGGAATATTAAATTTCTGGTTAGAATTTTAAATCTCCAACGCATAACGCAGATATTTTATTGGAGGTATTCAATGATTTTGTAGTAATAGGGTTTTCTAACAATAGTGAATAATAATTTAAAAAATCCTCTTTGGAGTTGTGAAACAGCTTGAAGTCATTAAAGAATTTGTCATTACATACCATGATTACTCCTTTCATATTCAAAATGGTTTTATTCAAAGAACTTGATTGAAACGAAATATTTCTCTAGAAAGTGACATATCAAGAATTTCAGAAAATCAAAGACGGCCGCCAAACGAACAACAATATACTTTACTGAAATATGAAATGCAAAAGATAGTAGAGAGTTAAAAATTTCATAGATCGAATGCTTATCATAAACTTCCCTGAAAATGTACAAGTCTCCTCCAACTCAAAACAACGATAGGTGTCAGATTTATGGAGGAAAAACAATTACGTAAATTTTTTGTTTTCTCGGAAATGAAGATAAATAAAATCTGAAAGGAAATATGACAGCAGCCAACAATTGTGTATATCATTTTCTATTTAACATTTTTTTCTATGTTATATATATATATATATATACGAATAAATATATATATATATATATATATATATATATATATATATATATATATATATATATATATATATATATATATATATATATATATATATATATATATATATATATATAATCTTTTGATAATTATTAGCAATAACAGGCTTGTTGAATCTTAAAAAACTCGATTTTATAATAAAATCGAGTTTTTTAAGATTCAACAAGCCTGTTATTGCTAATAATTATCAAAAGATTAGAAATAGTTCACAGGCAACAACAATTCGAATAAATAATTATATATATATATATATATATATATATATATATATATATATATATATATGAAGATATATATATATATATATATATATATATATATATATATATATATATATATATATATATATATATATATATATATATATATATATATATATATATATAATATATATATTATATATATATATATATATATATATATATATATTTATATATATATATATATATATATACATATATATAAATATATAAGTACCTATATACAGGTTTCCTCAAACGCGATGGCCTATTAGAAGTATGTAGAGAACGAAAAGAGTTAGCGATTTGCAATTCGGGCTGCGCGTATAGGAGATTATGATCTACACTTAGAAAATATTATCATCATTGCAACTTTGCCAGATCTACGAGTAACTTATGCTAACTATGTTATGTTAAATAGCACACCATGTATATTTTAACACTTTTGAATTCTGTGGAACATTTTGAAACTTTTTTATGAAACATATGACATACCTATCTTGAGTCATTTTCAAAATAAAAATTATTTTTTGAATAATTTGGCAGCAAACATCTCCGAATAAAAATTTATTTTCCATCAACTATCACAGCTAGAGCCCTAAAATTTTTGTTAGAGAATCATATGAGGTTATTTTAACATGATAAATTATGAAAGTCAAGGTATCTCATATGGGTGTGCAAGAAGTAATTATAATTACAGCGAATATTATGGTTTATTTTACAAGTTAAGCTATGGTAATGCCATCAAAATCTCCTTACCAGTCTTGGCATTTTGAATCTTGATTATTTCTAGCATCACATATAAAATACACTGGAATAAATCTTTATCACAAAAAGCTTTCTATTCAATGCAAATTCTTATAGATACAGTGTAATACTGTTACGATATGATAATGAATAACGATATCCTTCTTGTTAATTTTCTACTCAGTGTGCCACCAACAATTGAACAGTAACATAACTGGTTATTTTTATCGGAATTTTCATCCTCTACCACCCCTTTTGTTGGGATGTCCACTGTTGGGAGTCCCGATATATATATATATATATATATATATATATATATATATATATATATATATATATATATATATATATATATATATATATGTATATATATATATATATATATATATATATATATATATATATATATATATATATATATATATATATATATATATATATATATATATATATATATATATATATAGTAATAGAGAGAGAGATAATTTTACAATCATTATTTCTCAACCAGAATCAAATCTACTAGTTTTGGTCTTTACTGTGACTGTCGTTCACTTATTATTCAACATTCATTGGACAATTTATAATCGGTGGTAGAATCCCAATTGATGCACCAACATATTTTTGCGCTTATATACCTTCGTAACGGATCAACTAGATATATATGAGTTATATGACGCAAAGTGCCTGCACAAGCTGATAGTGACTCGATCGAGCCTCAGATGAGATTAATGTCGAGGTAGTGATAACTCATATTTATAACGTTAAGGAAGATGTAGTGCATTGAGTATCTTAAGGATGTGGCGACGTGACCACATACAAAATCGGTAGAAATTAGATCAATAGATTTTATGTAACTTCAAATTTAATGCTTCAAAATAATGGTTGTTTCATGCTTTGGAATACAATTTCTAATGTTTCAACTCTTAAAAATCCACCTTTATTTATCCTAAAAACATTGCAAAACCTTAATATGGGTAAAGTTTTGTTTGAATTCGTAAAGTAATGATTGTTTTATGCTTTAGGATCATTAATCATTTCTTAGGATAAATAATTTTTTTTTATATCAAGCTCTAACAAGGCTGGATTTTTAAGGGTTGAAACATTAGAAATTGAATTGATGAAACAATCATTATTCAACTCATCCAAACCAAATTTCACCCATCTTAAGGTTTACAACGTTATTTTACATTTTTTGACAATTAGCGGGTAGTTTTCACCCTTGAAAAATAAACAGTGCCCATGAAATATGATATTTGAAGTAGAGGATGAGAAGGGCCTAATTTCAAATTTTGGTGCATATCGATGCAAGATGAAATCATTGTTTAAGATAAATACTTTTTTTACATTAAGCTCCAACAAGGGAAGATTTTTAAGGGTTGGTATTCCAAAGCATGAAATAATCATTATTCAACTAATCGAAACCAAATTTCACCCATCTTGAGGTTTACAACGTTATTTTATAACTTTTCACAATTAGGGGTAGTTTTCACCCTTAAAAAACAAAAAGGGTACAACGGCACGATGTAAAAATTGAACAAGAAAGTGAAATAAGCCTAATTCCAAATTTTTATTCAAATCGATGCTGGACGAAAGAATTTCGTAAAATATTTTATTGGTTTTTTGAACATAGCTCCTTCATTTTTAGTGATAGAAAGTTTTTTCAAAAACGATATTGTAGGGCCTCTCAAGAGCTATAAGACCTTGGTTTTTAAATGGGGCGAGTTATTAGGCTCTAATTAGGTGGTGTTCGCTTGTAAATAAGAGTTTTAAACGGCGATATCTCACCAAATATTCACTGCACAGACAATCTATGCACCGAAAAATTTAAGGTTATAAAGAAGCTACAATTTAGTGCTGTATCCTTTTTTTGTATCTCCAGTTATTTCGGAGATATTTTAAAGAAAAGGGTGAAAAATACGAAATCGCAAAAAATCGTTTTCTCTTTATACTAATTTTTTTAAACTAGGCATTTTAAATTGGTCAAACTTCTTGAGTGTATTGAAAATACATATGTAAAGAGAAGTACAGAAGGGTGAGGATCAATTTTAATTAGGGGGCTAGTTAGAGGGTTGTTTTCACTGATTTTTTCGTAGAAAAAAGTAGGTAGTTATTTTGAACATAAGTCGCGTTTTTTAGCATTTTCATGCTAAAAACATTTTCTGAAAGGTCTAATCAAATACTTCGAAAAAATTCGACTGAATTTTCCTTGCAAAATGCAAATTTTTCCTGCTATTTGACTTTGAATCATTCAAATTATGCATTTGGCGAAAAAAGTTAACCATTAACATGCCGTATCTCGGTTCGTATTGGTCGTAGAAAAATAATTAAAAAATGATTATGCTTTTTTTTTGAAAAATACAATTTTGTTCTTCACAGTTTTCCTGATAAAATGCAAATTTTTCGAGCTATTCGCAAAAAACCTTTCAAAAACATCGATTTTTTCGTCGAAAAACTGTTACTTTCAACCCCGAATAACTCAAAAATATTAGTTTTGCGAAGAAAACGTAAAGAACATTTTTTTCTTAGAATCACATTTTCCATCGATTTCAATAGTTAAAATGTAGTAAAAAATTTCCACCCCCGAGATGGGGTGGCAACCACCCCCAAGGTTTTAGCGTACACCGGCATGATGTAGAAAATGATCCTTGAGCTATTCCTTACTCATTGTGAAAATTTCACGTAATTCCACGCTAGAAGAATAAATTGCGAGCCAAAATGCTTAATTTCCTGTAGGGTACTATATAGAAAGTAACGTTACTAGTCTATGTGTTTTGGAGATCAATTTAGTCTTATAAGTAAACTCATAATTCAATCATTCAAATAAGCCATGAACATTTGCATGTGTTTCATTTATTTCTCATGAATAATTAATTTTTATGTTTTTACATTTAAACTAAAAGTTCCTAAAGTGATATCAATCTTTAATGTGTAGCAAAAGCGTATTCTTCATGTGACTGTTCATTTTAAGATTTTTTAATTTTTTCAATTCTTAACAAAGGATTACAGAGGGGTACTTGCTAAATAAAAACAAGTTAAAAAAATTATCTTCGCATACAAAACTTTCAGGGGTGTGAAGCGTGACAACTGTACAAAGTTTTCGTTGTAAGAACTTCCAGCGTCTAGATCGGTAATCAGAAATACTTGAGTTGGAAGATATTATAAGTACGGAATAAGATTTCTCAGTAGGAATTTATTTTCTTACCTCAGCTGTTTTCCTTTTGTATAACTCAGAGTACTCTAGTTGTAAATGACTAGAAAGATTCGAATGGGGATTGCATCTTCTCTAACATTCACCCAAAATTTCTCTTACTCTCTCAAATATCGTATTATATATGGATGAAATTCGACGTCCATGACCAATTTTCAACGACTCGTTTGACCAAGAAGGCGCCGCTGCCAATTTATGTCCATATAGAGGCCTGGCCTCTTGGAAACTATGATAAATTGTCAATTTCACAATGCATTTCTTCCCACATAGAAAATAAATGTGGAACACAAAAAAATGCTGATGCTGCTGCTGCAGGGGAGCCCCCCATTGTAGAAAATTTTGCCAAGACCTATTCAATGGTGTATAGATTAATAAGATTAGTCTTAGGAAGCGCAGGAGATAATAGTGGCGTTTTTAGAATCACAAAGAACTATAAGAAGCTACAAAGCCGAGTGCAAAATTCAAACAACGCACAATTTCGTTCATGATACTAATGTATCCGCCGGATCTATCACGTTACTTCCCTTTCAATGCTGGTGAACTGGAAGAAAGGTGGTTCTAGCTGTCGTCTAGTAGATTTGATATCCCATAGTATCGATATTCGTATAAATATGAGTATAACCTCCATGATTTCGTTTGAATTATAATAATATTCATAAGAGAGAATTATATAATTTAGACTTAATAATTTCATTTTAACTACATATCATTTTCATATAATTTTGTGGTCTTCTAAACGTAAACGGACATTCTGTTATATTAAGATTATTTGATGCTTTTTCTTATCACTTGCTTTATAAATCACATATTTTTAATGTCATGACGCCCCAAGATTTGTCATGTCATGATGTCTTTCCATTGGAATAGTTACGATTACTTCGTATTTATCTGTTGTCTCAATCGTATAATTTCACTGTGGACTCAAATTTTTTCGAAGATTTTCAATAAGAATTTATTAGATTTTGCAATTTTGGAATCTAAAATATTATATTAAAATCCTTGATGATGGTAAGAACTTACTCTCTTAAATTGGTTTCCTAGCTTCTTCTTCAGGATGCTTCATTTCGGAGCACCTTTGTTTCGGGATACCTTTTTTCAGAATACACCTCTTTTCTGTACTACATTTTTTTCCATCGAATAGATGATTGGGTAGCCAAAAAACCGACTGCGACACTTCTAACGGCTAAGGCCGTAAGATGAAGACAAGTTCCCACACTCGGTGTGCTTTAGGCGTAACGCGAACAGATGTGTACCATAGGCGAAACAATATTCCGGGATCTAAGGTGGATCTATATTTTTGCGAATCTATATTATGGGCTATTCAGCCGCACTAACTAGTCTAGTTACTTAAATACTTTTATCATGTGCTGTTTTTCTCACAGGTATATATTTTTGGATTTATGAATCTTCGCATTTGAAATTCGTTTCATATTTTGAATTCAATGTTTAATTATTCAGGAGTACTGAGCTGAGTAGTCGAATGATATCAAAAAATGTTAAATATTTTATTATTAATCTATAATGAGAGAAATGGAGCTATGTCGAATACTCTCTATGTGAAACATAAGAATTTGAGATTATTTCGATGAATTCATCCTGTAAAAGAATATCTGAGATACGTTAATATGATACATAAATCAAAATTATTATGCGTTTATGCTCTTTGATATGTATCTTCGATATGGAATATAATAAAGTATAAAACGTTAGTATCTTCAGTTTCGTCCGTCATTTCGCAAGTTGAAGAATATGTGGTAGAAACAAGGGCATCATATGAAAGGAAAATATTCTAATCAATCTTTGAAACAATTGCCAAAATTTCCACAATAAATTAAGATTCATCGAAATTTTCTCAATCATATTTCGGGTTTCGAGGCCAATATCAAAAGTATTTGTAAAACTAATTACAATTTTTAACTCGTGTGGTGATTACTACTGACTTCATCACAGAAGAACTGAAAATCAATTTGTCGTTTTCAGTTTTGAAATTGCTACATTCCGCTTCCGAGATTTGAAGTTTCCAGAGGATCTAGTATTTCACACTTTTTACCTGTACCTATGTAAAATCTAAACCAATAGATTGATTGTTTTTTCTACAATGTTCGGATAGACCTGTACAGTTCTTGTTTCATAGCTTATTCTATAGGCTTTTCATGTTCCTTAACTCTGGTATTGATGTTGCTTTCAGTTTCTCCTATAGCTATAGAAAGCATCACAATAACAACAAATATACAACACTTTTTTCACCGATCGTGTGTCTCTATTCATTATTGCCTAGAAATAATGAACATAAATTTTTTCTATCCTCACTTATTATTTTAATATTATGCATGGCTAATCTGTACCAAATTATGTTTCTAATATTTAAAATATAATTAATACTGCTACATATATGTAATTTTCGTTGAGGTTGATATTTACATCTGGAAATATTTGATCAAATAACCCATATTTATGTTTTGTATTTATGAGTTCATCGATTAATGATTCCTCATACTCGTTATTTGTTGGTATAAGTTTGATACTTTTAAGTTCTTTTCTGTAATTTTCGTCATATAGACAAACAAATGTAGTCAATTTTATATCGAAGGATGTGAAATTTTTGGTGAAAGATTGTCTCGTTGAATATTGTTTCTAGAGATACAGCTCAAAGAATGTAAGAGCGTTTCTAATTTTTCGATGTAAACTAAAATGTACTAAGAAACGAATTTTTTAGAATGACAAATTCATTAAATTTTCTCTCGATGCCTAACCGACTGCAAAATTCGTCATCCATATAACTTTCAAAGATGAAGACATTCTTGGTTATTTTATAATGGCAACCAGACATTCTTGTTTTTAGTTGATTCGTGAAAATCTTTTTTTGTCAATTATGAATCTACTTTTTTTTAGACAGAGATTTACCTCGTTCAATATGTATTTTCTCTTGAAAAGCCTTAATTTCTTGTTTAGTTTGAGTGTTCACAAATAATTATCATACATACACATATATATATATATATATATATATATATATATATATATATATATATATATATATATATATATATATATATATATATATATATATATATATATATATATAAGTATATATATATATATATATATATATATATATATATATATATAGATATATATATTTAGATCCCCATATCTATAAGTCTTCCTTACGAGGTGCATCTATAAGTCATCCGCCAGAAGGAGTGGAAGTATATTGATATTTGTTCGTGAATATTGATTAATTTATTACACCTATATAGAATATGTAAAGAACTCAATTTTTTTTTTGTCAAAATTCGATTCAAGTCATAGTTGATAAGTCTTCCTACGACTTCGCAATATTTTGGTCTTCCATTCAATATGCGAAGTTTCTTTTCGAAGCTATAGGTATTCCGGAAGGGTAATACACGGCAGCTTCTCGATTGATAGGTCTTCCTACAGCGTTGTCGCATGTACGGTCCGAGACATGTATGATATTTCCACAGTATGAATTGAGATTTTATTTCATTTTACTTTGACCTCTCTGTCAATTTGACAGTGTTATAACGTGAAGATCGAGGAATATTTGAGCTTTTATCAATGAACCAGATGAAGATATTCAAAATAGAGCGGGTAAATTTTCAATTAGTTATACTAAAGTAGAAACAAAAGACGTTATTCAGAATGAAAAAAACAAAAAAGAAAGAATGTGGAATATTCGTTCACGTTGATATATTCGAAAACAAAATTGGTAAAAATTACTTGTACAAAGTGAATACCAGAACAAATCACCAAATGAATAGGGACTCCTTTATGGCGCATAAATAAATCTTTTCTTCAGCGTTTTGCTAAGTTTTTTTCATTATATAATAAAATTTTACAATAAAATAATATTTTATTAATTAGTTTTTGAACCTTAATCACGCCTGGAATTCGCACTGCCATAACTAAATTTGACCCCCTTTCTGTATATCTTAAAAAACTGAATACCGTTTACTGAATTATTTTGTTGAGGATGAGAGTATTATTTGATATGTGAATATTCAATGAGGTTTTCAATCCATAATCTAGAGATGCATACTTTCAATCATAATTAATGTAACACCTCTACAAAGATGAAATTTCAAATACGCTCAATACTTATTACATGATTGATATACAGGGTGAGTCAGATTTTGTAGCAGCTATTTAAATCTTGTAAAGGACATTTTTTATGATGAAAATCTCTTATGAACATATATGCTTAGAAGCTTCGTTTCTGATATACAGGGTGCCGAAGTTTTATATTTTTTCGGTTTTTTCCAAGTTTCCTCCTATAATTTTCGAAATAATTGAATGGAATTTGGTACACCTATTACACTTCGATAGCTCAATGTTTGAGGCTTTTAAGGTTTTCTGAATACTTACAGGGTGATAGATTTTTGAGGTCGTACTCAATTCAACCCACTCGAACTTTTTGGTGTGCCGCCTCTGCTTCTAATGAAACATGAATTCGGTTTCTCTCTTTAATTTGGATACTTTTTGCTCTCTTGTATGTTTTTCTAAAACTGTATTGATGTCGAGATAAATATCAAAAATAATTGACTTATAAAGAAACTTCATTTCTTGAACACACTTCATTTGATATTCAGTAATTGAAGTTAATGACAAACAAAGTGTTTTATGTGAAACAAACAAACAAGATAACAAAAAAAATTAACACTTATAAATAAAGTTTGATAAAACTTCTCACAGCAAATGCTTAAAATATGATCCGTTTTGTTCCAGGCACATTTCAAAGCAGCGTTGAATTGAACGTCTTGCGCTAATGAAATGCTGAACTCTTATTTCTTGACACGCATTTCACGTTCATTCAATATGGCGGCGTGCGTGAAGCGGAAAAAATTGTGTATTTTGCATTTCAAATATCTACTGACTAACCATCCTAGATACCATATAAAAAATTCAGAACTACCGGACCCTTCGTAAGATCCTCCTCTATTCACTGGATTAAATTGAGTACGACCCCAAAAGTGTATCATCCTGTATGTATTCAAAAATGCTTGATAGCCCCAAATATTGGGTTATTGAAGTGTAATATGTTTACCAAATTTCAATTCATCTGTAATGTTTTCAGTAATTAACTATTAATGTCAAATAAAGTGTGTTCAAATAAATAAAGTTTCATTAAAAGTCAATTATAATTAGCATTTATCTCGCCATCCATGCAGTTTTCGAAAAATATGCAAAAGAGCAAAACATAACCACATTGAAGAGGGAATCTGAATTGATGTTTCCTTAGAAGCAGCTGCGGCACGCAAAAAAGTTCGAGAGTGCTGAATTGGGTGCGAACCCCAAAAGCCAAATATTAAGTCATTGAAGTGAAATAGGTGTGCCGAATTTCATTCAATTATTTTGAAAATTATATGAGGGAACTTAGAAAAAAAACAGAAAAATATAAAGCTGTGGCACCCTGTATATCAGAAACGAAGCTCTCAGGCATATATATTCATATGAGATTTTCATCATAAAAAACTGTTCAACACAAGATGTTAAAGTCCTGCTACAAAAAACTGACTCACCCTGTATACTGCCATGTAGAAAAATATCATCAAACTCAAGTAAATTGCGAACGTTCTTCGTCTCGCAAAAAGACGATCAAGCCCTTCACCATCCATGCTAAAAAACAAGAATTTAACAAAAAGGTAACCATTAAATTCCTAGATTATCCTAGAGATTCTCGAAGCTTTTGGTCACAGGCAAAGGAAATCTGCAACAACTTTACTCATTCTTCGTTTCCGCCTTCAATTGAAAACTGTGATTTGCTGGCATCAAGCTTCAAAGAAGAAGCCAAGTTCACCATAAACTCTACTTTAGATGTAGGTCAAAAGATACCTCCAAATATTTCTATGCTATAGGTTTTAATTTTTAAATTGAAAATTCGCACATGAAATATCTGTCGTATAATGAAACATTTCACCATCTAGTCTACAAAACAAGAATTTGACAATTAACCAATAAGCTACTCGATTATCCTGGTGGTTCATGGAGCGTTTGATCACTGGCAAATTAACTAGCAATAAATTGATACTTATTCTTCTTTTCCGCCAGTTGTTTAAACTCCCACTAGTAACCATCAATACGGCTTGCGACGTTGTCGTTCAACAGATGACGTACTCAACTATATCACGCACCTTTAGATAAGCTTTATCAAGACTCATGTAGAATCATAAGTAGTTGGTCTAGATATTTCTGAAGCCTTCAACCGAATTTTGTACACGCCACTATCATCGAAGTTTGAATCTTATGATCTTCCCGAACAATTATACGGCTTGATCGAAAATTACCTCCTCACAAGGCATGTTGTGGTCGATGGTGCAAGCTCGGACCCACATACTCTAAACGCCGGTATGCCTATCTTGTTACTAACGATTTTTCTGAAATATATTCATGATTTCTTGAATTCGAAGAAGAAACAGACTTATGAGCTCCGCTAACGACAGTACTTTAATAGAATCCACCACCAACAGAAGACGTATCAGCGCATTTACATAAAGCTGACAATGTGTTGCTCAAGCTGAGTTCAGAAATAGCGATCTCAAGATCATTTATTTCTGGAGATCTTATCATTTATTTGCTTTTAATGCCACCAAGATATAAGCAATCAGCTTTTCAAAAAAAAACCTTTTCGCATCAATCCTGAACTATTAGTGGAGAACAATTTACTAACCTTACCAGTGAAATACCTCTGTTAAGAATTGGCGTTAACTTTAATTTAACTTGACACGAACAAGACTGAATCATTGCCAAATTTCGTGCAAATCAGCTAGAGCTGTGTTATATAACGCTTAGATTCGTCCAGTATAAGAATACTACTGTCATGCTTGGAGCTCTCCTGAATCAAACGATGCTATGACTACAGCGGTTTAAACCCAGCATATACCTACCGCCGTGTGTTCAAATTATTCCGAGGCACTCGAGACGCTTTTAGCTCAGTAAAAAAATGATGAACGAAATGTTATGGAAAAAGCTGTTTGCATTGGTTTTAACCACTAATACCAGATAGGAATTAATTCCACTAACATACAAGCATACAAGTAATCAATTCAAAGACAAAATAACTACTAAAACAAATGAATTTCAGTAAGAAAAGTATTAATAATCATTTTGCCATGTGAAATATGACTTTCCTGATTTACCTTCGATGACCTGCCTTTCCACCGTTCGGCAATTAACGACAACGTGAATAGCAGTATACATACCTAAATAACGTCAAACATTAATAACTGAACGTTTTAGCATTAGCGAGAAGTTCTCTGTTTCAAAATAAAACACAAAAGTCACTTGACTACCCTATGTGACACCTAGAATCTGCGAATCATAATGGTATACACACCATTGGATAGGTATTGGTGAGTCTTAATTAAGTACCACACTTAGTGGTCTGAGCATTTGCTGGAACAGGAGAGCCCTCTAATGGATAAATTCTGTTGCATAATTTTTTCCATGTTCTGGTTTGAATGCATCACAACAAATGACACTTCACAATGAAGTTATTTGTATCGTTAGGTCTGGCTTGAACTTTTGATTGGTAGACTTAACTGGCAGGTCACTTGGGTCGGCCAAAGAATCCTAAAACCTTGGTTATGCTAGATGTTCGTCATAGCATAACCCACATACTTGAAACTTGGTCACATGGACGTCCCATTTGATTGCCCTACACTCTTACATTACTTGTCCATCTAAGGTGGCGCTATCTTGGTCATATAGACCTTTGGTAATTGGTCCTTCTGATACAACAGACTGTGATTCATGATTCAGGATTATCAAAAGACATACAACTATACCGAAAGCTATGCATCTATGTCAATGAGTAGAAAATAGCAGAGAAGGGAAAAAAATTAACTGAAAAACAGTAATTCATACCTACTTCTTCCGATTTAAATATTCCTTTACTGAAAAATTACTGATCTATACGGAAAGCTAGAAATCCCCTCATCCGCATACATACTTATTTTGCCAATAGCAGTTAGAAAACGCTAGTTTTTCGAAATAAAAAATGTATTTTTTGTAAGTGTATTAATTATTCGAACATAATTTCATTCGAGTACCTTAAAATAATATTTTAGCTATATTACTAGTGTTGCAAATATGGCTATAAGTAGTTATAATTCGGACGAACTTTTTTATTTTACATTATATAATTAATAATATTCACTATTGTCTGAGAAATTTTTTGAATTTCTCATAACAATATTACTCGCAACAAGATTCAAATTCTCAGCCTTCTCAATTTTCGAGAAGAAAATAAACTATAAGAAATTTTTTGTAACGAACGCTTCAAAAATAAATTTGTATTCTTCATTGTAAATTTGTGAAAGTAGGTATATTTAAAACCGTTCTCAATATAACACCTTCTTTCAGAAATCGACTTCTTTTAATTGTAGTTACAAAATCGTATACAGATCACACCGGAATAAGATTTAGCAAGGCAAAATAACCTCGTCGAAATCATAGTTGAAAACTACGACGTAGTTTAATTCGGACGAATCTTCCGTTTATTACATACTGATGCAGTGTTGTCTTTTAAGGAAGACTGATAAACTGTACAACGGAAAAGTAAAAAATACGGTGGTTTACTTATCCACTGCTGGGTTGCATTTCAATATACGCACGTAATATACACGCTATTGTAGCGCCCTCAAAGAATGTGGCGTATAGTAGGAACTAAAATATACATAATTTATAAAAAACAGTTTTTTGTCTTCCTTCTCAAATTTCACCAAATTACCCCTAGGGTCATTTAACGTCGATTTAGAGCAGATGCGATAAGTCTTCCGATATACGGAAGACTCATTGCACCGGAAGACCTATTAAATGTAAATGCGGTGTTGATGGAAGACCTATACGCCGTGTGATACATATATATATATATATATATATATATATATATATATATATATATATATATATATATATATATATATATATATATCTGTAAATATATATATATATATATATATATATATATATATATATATATATATATATATATATATATATATATATATATATATATATATATATATATATATATATATATATATATATATATATATATATATATCTGTAAATATATATATATATATATATATATATATATATATATATATATATATATATATAAATATATATATATATATATATATATATATATATATATATATATATATATATATATATATATATATATATATATATATATATATATATATATATATATATTTGTTTGTCTGTATGACAAAAATTACAGAAAATAAGTTGAAATTATCAAACTTATACCAAAAAATAACGAGTATGAGGAATCATCAATCGATGAACTCATAAATACAAAACATAAATATGGGTTATTTGATCAAATATTTCCAGATGTAAATATCAACGTCAACGAAAATTACATATATGTAGTAGTATTAATTATATTTTGAATACAAATTACAAATATAATTTGGTACATATTAGCCATGGTACATATTAGCCATGCATATTTTAAAATTATAAGTGAGGATAGAAAAAAATTTATGTTCATTATTTCTAGTCAATAACGAATAGAAATACACTATCGGTGAAAAAAGTGTTATATATTGTATATTTGTTTTTATTGTGATGCTTTCTATAGGTATAGGAGAAACTGAAAGCAACATCAATTCCAGAGTTAGTGAACATAAAAAGCCTATATAATGAGCTATGAAACAAGAACTGTACAGGTCTACCCGAACATTGTATAAAAAAAAATCAATCCATTGGTTTAAGTTTTACATAGGTACAGGTAAAAAGTGAGAAGTACTAGATCCTCTGGAAACTTCAAATCTCGGAAGCAGAATGTAGCAATTTCCAAACTGATAACGACAAATTGATATTTTCAGTTATTCTGTGATGAGGTCAGTAGTAATCACCACAGGAGTTAAAAATTGTAATTAGTTTTACAAATACTTTTGATATTGGCTTCGAAACCCAAAATATTATTGATAAAATTTCAATGAATTTTAATTTATTGTGGAATTTTTGGCATTTGTTCCAAAGATTGATTAGAACATCTTCATTTTATATAATGCCCTTGTTTCCAACACATATTCTTTAACTTGCAAAATGACGGACGAAACTGAAGATACTAACGTTTTATATTTCATTATATTATGTATTTTCAACATCGACATTATTAAAGAGCATAAACACACATAATAATTTTGATTTATGATTCCTATTAACGTATCTCAGATATTCTTTCACAGGATTAATTCATCAAAATAATCTAAAATTCTTATGTTTCACATAGATACTATTCAACATAGCTCCATTTCTTTCATTATAGATTAATAATAAAATTTTTAACATTTTTTGATATCATTTGAATACTCAGCTCAGTGCTCTTGAATAATTAAACATTGAATTCAAAATATGAAACGAATTTCAAATGCGAAGATTCATAATTCTAAAAATATATACCTGTGAGCAAAACAGCACCTGATAATAGTATATTACATAATAAGTGTGGTATCCAGGTTTTTAGCACACGCTAAGTGAAGTTTGAAAAACGAGCCGCAGGCGAGTCTTTTCATTCACTTAAGTGTGCTAAAAACCTTTACCACGCGAGTTATGTATACTATTTCATCTACAACCGTTCGTTTTGATTAAATACAAATTAATTATAGTCTAAAATTTCCCAACTTGGTCACCAGCAATGTTAAAACTTTTTTTATTGTCATAGCGACAAAAAAAAGCAACGCCACTTTGAAGTTGTCAGTCAAAATGTCAGTCGAAAATATGGGGATTCCATAATTTGTTGAATGGTTTTTTACCGCACTAGTGCGTTAAAATGATTTTTACCGCACTAGTGCGTTAATCTGATTTTTGCCGCTTCAGTGCGTTAAAGTAATAGCTACCGCACTAATATGGGTGTGTAAAAACATAATTTACGCACAGTTGTAGATAAAAGTATTTAAGTAACTAGACTAGTTATTGCGGCTAAATAGCCCATAATATAGATTCGCAAAAATATAGATCCACCTTAGATCCCGGAATATTGTTTCGCCTATGGTACACATCTGTTCGCGTTACGCCTAAAGCACGCCGAGTGTGGGGTCTTCATCGTACGGCCTTAGCCGTTAAAACTGTCGCAGTCGCTTCCTTGGCTACCCAATCGTCTATTTGACGGAAAAAATTATATATATATATATATATATATATATATATATATATATATATGCTTTCCTTTCAAAAATGATTATTTGCCGGAAAATATATTTCGTTTTATTATCATCGATAACCAGCTCGGACTTCGCTGCTTCCTCCTATAGTCTTAGTGCCACATTATTAGAAATAATAGCTCTGATCTGAATAAAAAATTTTTCATTACATAATCAAACAAAGTTGGCTACAACGATTACCCCTGTCTTAGTTCAGTCCCTGCTTTACTCCGAAGTTTCCAGACACTTCACTTTTTACTTTTACCCTATTTTCAGAGCACGTCACAGTTGCTTTACCATTCTTAGCAGCTTTATTTCAACTTCCAGTTTTTCCACCGATTTCGATAGTTTACTCGATGATATATTCATCCAAGGCCGATGAAAAGGAGGTGTGTATCCTTGTTTACATCTGCGTGCAAATTGAGTAGGGCATATTATGTCTTTTACGCACCTGTTTTCAAGTCACTTCGATACTCTGCCGTTACTATTTCAACCTATCATTTGTATAAGTTGATAAAATTTTCTAATTATGGTTGCGTAGGGCGTTACAATGTTTTCACTAACATTCTAAATAAAGTACCTCATCATCCCCAACTGATTTAATATTTTTAAGGGATTTTATGATGTTGTTAACCTCTTGTGGAATGGTTGGTTCAATGAAAATTGTCCTCGAGTTATTGAAAACATCGGTATGCTCTACATTTGTTACGTATCAACCTTTAAATGCATTTACAAAAAAGTTAACAATTTAATTAATGAGTTATTTTTTTTCAAAGTTGATACATTGATCTAAGATAGTAGGCTTCGTGTTTCAAAATTATTTTAGTATTATTGATTACATTTCATGTAGCTTTTTATTTGTTTTGAGATTCTAATATGTACCTTCTCAGTATATTCCATACGCTTAGCCTCTTTAATCACTTTCCTTAGAATCGAAATTTTTTGTCAATATGTAGTCCATGTTCAGTTTTACACGTCATTTTAATACCATTTGTTATCCAGACACTTCTAGTTTTCACTATGTTAACCAATTTGAGTAGAAGAAATATATTTATATCATTTGTTTATTTAGAAATCTGTTATAAGCTAGGTTATCAGTCGTCCCTCATCAAGCTCTCAAGAAACAAATTCATTTTAGCCTCAGTATATATCCCCCTGTAAATTTTTTTTTCTCTGATGCTGACTCAGGGAAGTCACAGTCACGTCAACGCTTCGGCCATAATGGTATGAAAGAGAAGAAAGTCAACTTCTCCGAGAACTTCGGCATAATTACTAAGAAAAATGTGACCGACTAAAGCTCCGGAAACAGGTGTTTGTCTTGTTGGATTGAAAATTTTCTGAATCAAATTAGATATGAGCAATGTATCCATGAAAACATAAACCTGCCTGTTTTTTTTCAACGAATCAATAACTGAATCACCATTCGGTGTTCTATAAATACCAGCAATAAAGAGTTCTAGAGACTTACTGACGGTACAGGAATACTTAACATACACAACATCAAAATCAATATCCCGAAAATTCAAGGCTCATTGCCCTTCTGCATAACCCGGCAAATTGACAGATTCAACCTCCTCTTCTTCACACCATATTTCAGTCCAGCACACATCTTTTACTTCAATATCCATCGATTGTTAGAATATTCCATCTTGTTTTTCACACATTGTATATTCTAATGAAATATTCTCAATTGTCTAACTCCGTTAGTGATAACATTTTCGGCTGCACTATGAGTCACAGCCACACTTACTATATTGCGAGTCCGAGTTACCTACTGCCGCAGCTGATGTTACAGTCGCAGTTTTTTTTTTCTATTCATGTCAGTATAAACATTCGTAAAAGAGGGAGAGTTTAACTCGCCTGTACTTCTC
>JARQZK010004402.1:202500-205000 GCA_030704885.1 Cynegetis impunctata
TGATTCTCATTGTTTTTATGTTTTATTAGTGCTGTGGTTTGTGTTCTGGTATATTTGTGTGCTTTTAGTCTTTCTTCTAAATATTTAAAAGTTTGTCCTATATATGATTTATTACAATTATTACAGGGTATACTAAAAACAATATGCGATTTTTGCAGAAGAGGTGTTTTACTTTTTAATTTAAAATATATTTGTTTCATTTGATTTTGTGCGGTGTGGGCTACTCTAATATCGTGTGGATTTAAAATTTGTGAAATTTTATTACTTAAATCAGGAATATATGGGAGAGGCATATATTTTTCGTTAATATTTTCTTTTTTTGATGTTTCTAATGTGTTGTAAAGTTTATGAATTCTATTTTTAGTGATTTTCTGTATAAGTTTTATTGGGTAATCGTTTTTCATGAGTAATTTATGGACATCTTGTAATGTTTTATGTCTGTGTGTAGGTGAAGTAAGTTTAAGTGCTTTGTCTATATATCCGATTATTAAACTCTTTTTTTGTGACAAATGATGTGTACTGTTGTAGTTCAATGTTCTTTGTGAAAAAATTTCTTTTCTATGCCATTTTGTTTTGATAAAGCCACGAATGTCGTGGCGAAACGTCAACTTTTTAATAAAATCGAGTTTTTTAAGATTCAACAAGCCTGTTATTGCTAATAATTATCCAAAGATTTTATATATATATATATATATATATATATATATATATATATATATATATATATATATATATATATATATATATATATATATATATATATATATATATATATATATATATATATATATATATATATATATATAGGTACATAGACGTGATTATTATTTGTTTTTATTTGGGTATGCAGTCTTAGGGCTGGGTAGAAGTGAAGTTTCATTTCGGTTCAAGCTTTCGAATATTTATTGGCTCTTCATCAGGAACAATAATCAACAAAAATGTGATGAAAACAACAGTCAACAACAGATGAAATTATTACTAACGAAAGTAAGGTTGAATTCGACTGGTCAAAATCGTAAAACTTTGTCAAACATTTCAAAGGTGTGAGTACAACATACTTTCGAACGTAAATATAAATCGGTGTAGGTATATCTCAAATATAAAATGCGAGAAAGAATTCTCCTAATGTTCAGAAAGATTTCTGCGGTCGGAATTATTTGAAAAAACTTGGTTCTCGGATTGAACCGCGTAAAATATTCGAAAAATCTCGACGTTTCGACTCCTTTTGAGAAACCCTCTTCAGGAGAATTAGAAGGGGCATAATAAGCTGCCTACTCTTCAGAGTCAACAGTTGACTCTGAAGAGTAGGCAGGTTGAGACTTCAGAGTTGACAGGAAGCAGTACGGTTGGTGGAGTAGGCAGGTTGAGACCATGCAATCGTATTGTTTTCGATTCCGCCTATTTCGATTCGTGGAGTTGGCGGATTGAGGCCACGTATATGAATTATTCCCTTCTAATTCTCCTGAAGATGGCTTCGCAAAAGAAGCCGAAACGTCGAGATTTTTCGAATCTTTTACGCGGTTCATTCCGAAAACCAAGTTTATATATATATATATATATATATATATATATATATATATATATATATATATATATATATATATATATATATATATATTTTTTTTTTTTTTTTGTAGTGCTTAGGCTATGCCCCGTTCCCGACCGCGACGCTTTTTTTCGATATCGAACGTTCGAAACAACCTCTTCGTGGGAAAAAATAATAGAACATTTTTTCATTGCGCTACATTTAAAAATACAATTAAAAGAAGCCTTTTCCGAGAAAAGCATAATATTATTTCAAATAATAATAAAGTTACAAAAATCCACATAGTCCCTAAACTTCTTGAAGAGGATACATCCATTTTCTGGCTGGCGGATACCAAGTGACAAGACTTTTCTAAATTGTATTTTGTTACCTTAGAGAACACTGTAAATTTGCAACTGTAGGACAAAAAGAACGTTATAAAAAACGAGATATCGGTTTGGAGCAAGATATTGTAAATATTGTAAAAAATGATCAAAAAATTCGTTCGACAAGGATCAGTCATGCCAATAATGTTCCCTAGTCTACTGTATGGCGAGGATTGAAAAAAAAATTGACATCCTTACTATTTACAGGAAGTTCAGAGACTACAAGCGGGAGATGAAATTTCTCGTTTGGTGTTCAATAGATGGATACTATAAAGTAATAGAGTAACAACTGATTAGTTGTCCTACTACATCCACTAACGGGTGAAGTGTATATCAAATTCATACTTATAGTGTTACGAAGAATATATCAATCATCCGGTTGAGAAAATAAATATGAGCCATTCGGCGCACAAAACGATAACGGGCATTATTATCGGAGATGAGTGAGGTTGTTAAAATTGAGTAGCATTATTACGAGGCCAAAAAGTATTTTGATTCGAGCTTATTTAGTGGTGTACCTATTTTGACACATCACTAGAAAAGTAAATTTTATGTTTTAATTTCAGGACTTGGATATCTCACTTTTATT